>JASGAT010384109.1:0-10213 GCA_030220025.1 Chelon auratus | reverse complement strand
GCTTTTGTGGTTCAGAGAGCTGTAGTTGCATGTCATTAATTTTGTGTTGCAGGCTGAACTTTGACCTGTGGATTTTATCAGCACTCTACGTCGTCCAGGCACCCTGAACCCTGCAACTTCTCCATCATGCTTAACGTATAGTCAGTGATTAAAAAAAAGAAAAGAAAAAAGAAAATCCCTTCAAATAATCATTTAAATGTTGAATCATTTATTTATATGAATTTGCTACGTGTGACCGCCGCACAACCTCTTCATGTGCAGCAGACAGCCAGAAACGGAGACCCAAGGAGGCTGAAGTTAACCAGGCGTGGACTAACAGGCTGTTACGCATCACTACAGTCCTCGGAGGATGTATTCATGCAGGTAAGTGAATAAATATCCTTTTTTTTCCGAGGCATTTCCACTGTTTATGTGAGTTTGCGCGCAGAGGGAGCCAACCGCATCGCCTCTGCCAGAGCAGCAGAGCAAGGAGCAGGCCAGTGGCCATCTGGGTTTAGAGCTGTCTTTAAATGCAGAGGTGTAAATCTACTGCCCATGTGCTGGAGGGGACGGCCGTTCCTCTCTGGCCCGCAGACCCACTCACAGATCAATAAAGTTAACTCAAAACATTCACACTCTGCCATCTGAAATCAACCATTTAATGAGTTGCTGTTCCTGTAAAAGTGCAAAAGGCCCCTTCAGATTTATTAGAAGGGAGAGAGAGAGAGAGTAGAATACCAGAGAGGAGGAAGAAGAGAGTGGAGAGTGGAGGAGGAAAGGAAGCAGACCTATAGTGGTTTTTGTTTGGTTTAATCCGCACAGTGTATTTCTGCGGAGCATGCAAATAAACAATGAAAATGGCTTCTTGATCCAAGTTTTATGAGGGAGCATACTTGAATGGAGGTGACTGGATGCTTTTTACAGTGGTGAGCGTGGAAAGTCTCCAGACTATAAAGCAATATAATGTAATGCAATTTCCCTCAGAATACTGAACACGCTCCAAATGTGGGTCTGCTTTCAGAGAAAATATCGCTAGCAGCGAAATGGCTCTTCAGCAAGCTTCAGCAAATGACCATAAACCTATTTTTTTATTTTTTTATTTTTTTACAAACATGAGAAAACGCTGAGCAAAAGAGTCAGACGGTTGCACGAGTTGCCTCCACCGCCACAGGCCTCAGAAAGACAGCCTGATGATCAGCTTATTAGGAGGGAAGTGGGTAAAACGGATATTCCCGATGTCTCTTTACGCTTATTGTGCTTGATTGAGTGAATTATTTCACTTGAGCGCCGTCACGCCGAGCTGGAGGCAGTGTGAAATGCGTTGAGGGAGCAACAGCCGCCTTTTTTAACGATGCATAAATGGTCTGTTCGGGAAGCGATGCATTATTTTTGTCCCTTTTCTCTTTCACGCTCAAGATCGTCTGGATCTTGGCTGCCTCTTAACCAAAACGTCTCCGCTTGCCCCTGTTTTCCTAAACTCCTCCTGTATCCGCTCTCTGGACATGGCCCATAAACACGTGTCCATTCAAACACTGGTGTCTACCTGAAAATCAGCTGATGATTGTTTTATGCTGATGGAGAGCATATTAAGCGTTGCGTTTATTCTCTGCTTCCTCAGCCCCCCAAATCTCTCAGCCTCAACTACCGGCCAGGCATCCCCCAGGGGCCACACAGGAAGAACCAGGAATACAAATGAAATTGTCCTTTTTACGTGGATGTCTTACTTTTGGGGTTTACATTACTACATTATGAGGTAAATCCCTCTAGCAGCTGCCAAGCAGAGCCAAGTTTTGTGAGATTGTGTTACCTGCGCGCTCTGCTTTATGGCGGCTGCAAAGAGAATCCAACATGTTAACAAGCGCGCATGGAATGAATCAGACTGTGGACTCCATGCTGGGTGCCGCGTCTCATCAGGTGTGACGTTATGGATCTAAATCCGTGATGCCTCCAGATGCACAGAGCGACAGGCGCCGACAGTTGAAGGCGCAGGTCAGGAGCACACACGCTGGACGGGTTTACCTGGGCGTGGAGGCGTTCCCAGTTTGGCTTGTTCAGGATTATTTGAAGAGCCAGTGACACAGTATGAGCAGGAAGAGGAGTTGTTGTGTTGTGCTGGTAATGGGTTGTTTGCGCGAGTGTGTGTGAGCCTGTATGTTTATGCTGCTAATGGGGGTTTAATTTGATAAGCGGTTGGCGGCGCTCAGCTGGGACGGAGAGAATTGGGCTCTGTATATTTTGAGTAAACATGAAGAAATTCGCTCCAGGTTTCTTCTCTTTCTCTTGCTGTCTTTAACCTATTAGTTTGACAAGACAAAGATGTTACTGTCCATCTGAAAGCCTTTGCTGTTACACAGTTCAAACACTTTGGGAAATACCTCTATTCTTTTTTTGTTCTAAGGAATAGCATAAAATGGCAATTAAGATGAAAAGACACTCATGTCTTTGTCCAGTACAGAGCTCAATGATTGGCTTAGCTTAGCATAAAGACTGTAAGAACAGGGAAGCTGCCTGTAAGGCTCTGTCCAAAAAGGCACCCATGAACAGTTCTAAACTTTACAAATTACAGTTTTGAATGTTATTTTGAACATCTACGTATGCAGAAACGGGCAACAATGAAATGCAAGGTGGCTAAAAGAGCTCAATGAACTGCAACTTTTGAAAAAAAATAAATGCAAATAGAAAGAACTGTGCAGTCTAAAATTAATTTCACACTGCACTGTGCAAATGAATGACAATGCCTAATCAATCTGACAAAACGTGTGATACAAATACAGTTAAATACAGAAATGTGCTACAAATACTCACAATGTAACAGAAATAAAGTAACATAAAAGGTAACTGAAATATTTGCAGGGGACCCCAAAAAGTGATGAAAAGGCTTGAAAAAAAAATGTTTAAATATTATTCAAATATTAAATATAAAAAAAAAATCAATCAATCAGAATATATTTTTCAAATTAATAAATAATAAATAACTATTCTTGCTAAAACTGGGTGTCAGGAAAATAATCAACTCAGCGAATTTGTAGAATTGTTGCCCCACTCTGTAATATACTCACCTGGACTGTGGCTGCATTTGTCATGTGTTGTCTTGGATCTTAACGTGTTTAATTAAAAAAAAGCTACAAAAGGCACTGCTGAAAACCTTAAGGGTTTACCATGCTTGTGTGGACTCTGGTGTTGGGCCTGCGAGGAGGGTTTAATATGTGAGACATATGGAGCTGGGGGTGGCGATGGAGGAGTTGTAATGTAGTCACAACAGAGGGTTCAGAGCCAAAGGAAACAGGGGTCCTTCTCTTTCCTAAACAGGATGAGAGGACGAGACCACACGCATGACTCACTGTACTGCACACTGTATATGTATCCCCATATAGATCAAACGGGCTCCTGCTTTTCTTATATATTTGATTTTGGTACCTATCCTATTATTTTTGGTTGATCTCGAAGTTCCTTTCGAGGTCCCTCTTCCTCCGCTCCTGTCTGTACAAAGCGCCACATTCTCTATGAATGGCTCTACTGTTTTTCTCTTATCTGTCTTGTTCCTGCAGCTTCTCCTCCTCCCGATCAGGAAGTGGACAGAGATGGGCTTTATCTTCATAGATATGCGTCTTTACTCACTCCCAAACGTTTAGAGGCAGATGTTTTTTTTTTTTTTCTACATCACACACTTTCTATTTCTCGCCTCCTCTCTTTCCCTTTGTTCCATTTGTTCCACTGTGTCCTCAGACTTGCCCTCTGAAGCCTTGTGTCTGCCATTTGGCTGAGAGAGAAGTCATGTTAAGGAGCAAGTGAAACCGAGTTCAAATGAATAATGGAAGCTCGTAGAATTTTCCATGAAACAAATGTTGCTGACGTGGTCCAAAACGAGTACAAATCCACTGCTACAGTATGATGTGAGTTTATCTGTTAATAGCGTGATGGGGAGAACCTTGGCTAAAATATCACGCATCAAGAAAAAACAGCTGCAATTATATTTTTAATAGAATTTTGATACCAGAGTCGAGATTTTGGCAACGTCTCCGGCCTCCTTGTGCGTGCCGGCACATGTGTTTATATGTGTTATTGCAGGTGCTTTGTCAGGGATGATGTGTGTTAATCAGCTGGAGACCGGAGAGAGGAGAGTTACCATCCTTCATCACCATGCACAGTGTGTGCGCATGTGTGTGTAGGTGTGAGAAAGGGAGAGAGAGGGAGAGAGAGAGAGAGAGAGATCTGAGATTTACGGACACACAGAGATGCTTTGATATATTATATGGAGAAGCAGAGGGAGGCGAGAGCCACATCCGGCAGTGATGTGTGTGTGAGGTTGTAGTGTAAGTGTAAATACTAAATACTGTGTGTGTGTGTCAGCTTCCACTGTGACCACAGTGTGCACCTCTCAGGTGGATGTGGTATGAAGACGGCTGTGACAGGGAGCTGCAGTGAAACAGGAACGCAACACTGCAACAGAATCTTGCTTAGCAGAGTGACAAGTGAACCAGTCAGTCCATCCATCTGGACAGGGATGTTAAAGAAGGATTAATGTTTTAGTGGGCTTTTATGAACACCTTTTTCTACAGTTGCAGGAGCATTTAGGGTAACTAGAGTCAGATTATAGCTTCAGAGTGACGGTGACATAGCATGTATTGTTCAGTCTATACAAAATTAAAATTACAGAGTGTCAGTTTGAGTAACAAGTGCTTTTTGATAGTTGTTCTAATGATGTATGACATAGGAAAAAAACTTGTTTCACTTTTTCAGAGGGAGACATGAAACGAACTCTCAGAAATTGCTCTTGTGTTCCAGGCACTAGTGGAATAAGGTGATGCTGAGAATAAGTCTGGCCTCAGACTAAAGGAGTTTCAGACCGAGTTATCCTTATCATTACTCAGTTATCCTCCTGACAGGAGCTGCTGTTCTGTCAAGTCTTAAAAAATCCAATAAAGAGATGTATAGGCAGAGTATTCTCAGACACAAAAGGCAAGAGTGTTCAGATTAAAAAAAAAAAAAAAAAGAAAAGAAAAAGTCTTTATTAATACTTCTGTCACTCTGTAGGAAAACTGTGCACTCCCGAGCCGAACAACTTTCCAAAGGGCATGACGTCACTCCTATCTAATTAAAGGGAACACCTATCAGCATGAGTTCAATGTATATTGTTTTTAAATCATTTAATCTTTTTTTTTTTTTACATTACTCAACTAGAAAATAAATTATAAACAATACAAAATGTTTATATTTCACGGTCTGGCTCTTACATGTGGATTAGAAATCTGGTGTGGGCCACGCTCCGTACTGAGGTTTGCCCCAGATTATCTGGTAATGCTAGGGTTTACAGATCCAGCTATAAATCTTCTGAACATATTTACTTAGTGAAACCACCCCAACTAACATCACCCATGTTTGATATTCAGGATTTAAGATGATTACGTCAGGACTTTCACAATTGTGAGGAACGGGTCTGCAAGGATATGGAGCAGCTGACGGTGTTGTCAGCGGTAATTCTAACCCTTGAAGCTAACATTTGCTGTTGTTGACAGAAACTGACAGTGAAATTCTGGCCTCCAGTGAGACTGGCCAACAGTTTTCTCATCCGCATTTGTTATGCCTTCTGCCTTTACGATGCTACAACAAGGTGGTGCACCACGGTCTTCATGCAGGTTTTCAAAACTCCTGTAGTCTGAGCCCAGCATTAGTCTCTTATTATTAGCACCTCTGAACGGTTTAATGCTACCACATACTCTTACTTTCGCAATTCAAAAGCCACATTTACAAAAACTATGGTCTTTTTCCACGGGCAGTGAATATGGAAATATATTTAATGGAAGTTTTGTCACTATGGCTGAATAATGAAGCTAATGAGCAGATTCCGCAAAGCAAGAACTTTATCAGATATTTTGTCTTTTTTGAAAACATAGGTTAGCTCTTCAAGTGTCCCCATAAGACATTGGAATGGATCCAGTGTCCCCAAAATAGTACCAAGACTGCACACAATTGGATAGTCCAACAATCAGTGAGAGCCATTTTGTTGTTAACAAAATCAACTCAACGATGCTCAGATGACATTGGCCTGGCAGATCTCTGTCGTGACATAATTAGTTCCCAACAGAGTGGCTTCACACCAACTTTCCTCCCACTAAACTTTTGTGGGAGGGGGAAATTCTGGCTTCCAGGCTACCAGGACTGTGGAGCTAGATAATCCAAAAGGAATGTGGCCATTATATGCTTACCTTTGACCAAAGGGTTGGGGTGGTGTTTTTTTTATTTATTTTTTTATGTGTGCCCTCATTCTTCTCAGGCTTTGAGCATCGTTAGTTTTGTGACGGCCACGCCAAGGTACCTGATCGTCAAACATTGGGAAAGAAGTGGACTGGGTCCCCCCTCCCCCCCATCTTTCATCATCACATTTGTTTGCGAGACGCTGATTGTTAGACCTTAAGACTGGAAACATTCTGCTATTCATACTGTCTCATTAAGATCAAGTGACACACTGCATAGATACTTCATGTATGAATGACCCAACACATAATATAGGTTGTTACACATTATAGCATCTATGATCATACACCAAACACTTATTATTGTGAAAATCATAGCTAAATTATTACCACTAAAAGTTGCTGACATGCCTTACCATAAGTTGTATGTGATGCAGCATGAGCCAAACCAACACAAGGTCCAACTGTGAAAATAACAAAAGTAATTCAAAATGGCAAACAGACAAAAACAATCACCACATTTGCGAATGACATAAAAGAGACAGCATTGAGACTGTATGTGTGACGTTTATGCAGCAGTGCAGTGTGCTGTAGGTATGTAGGACCACGCCCCAGTCCAGCAGTCCAGTGCAACACCCCCTTTGACCTCTAAGCTGCCGTCAAGAGAAGTGACACCATTTGCCGCTTGTCCTTTAGCTTCTGCCGACCTCGGCCACCACCACCACACAATGAGATCTTAAAAGCACTTCTAGTCTTGTGCTTACTAGAAATAACAACAATAATAATGACAATATCCAAAATAACTAATATCCGGATGTAAAATCAGAAACACATGAGCAGTGTAGCAAAAATAAATCGTCTAACCTCCTGCCTGTTCACGCTCCGTTCTGCACAGCCACCTTAATAAAAGTGCTGTAGGCTCTAATGCAACAGTTCAAACTGTGATGTGCTGTACATATAGCCTCAAAGATCACACACTGATAGCTCACCTGAACACTGTGCACTCTGAGCCTTTGAACCAAGTGAAAAGAAACACACACACACGCACACACACACTGGCAACAGGCAGGAGTTTTGCAGAGGATATAGAGTGCTAGATCTCGCTGTGACTCCAGGAAACCCTGCACTCACTTCCACCTTCAGAGGATGAAAGGAGTTCAGGGTGCTAGAGTTCCACTCCCTACAGTGTGTGTGTGTGTATGTGTGTGTGTGTGTGTGTGTGTTTGAGAGAATGTGTGGGAGTAGCTTTGGAGCCCCTATCTCCTGTCTTTGCGGTTCCAGCATAAGCACATTACAAATTCACACATGCCCCTACCAACACCCCCATACTTCAGGCCTCTATCGCTTCACATCTGATACAATCACAACATGGCTACAAAGAGGCTGCCAGACAGGGGGTACCGGTGTCTGTGTGTGTGTGTGTGTGTTTGGTGTGTGTCTCCAGCCCTATTCATGGGACAGGATGCGGGTTTTTTGGCGTTTGCCATAAAATGGTGAGAATTTCCTCAACCTCAAAGACTTCACACACATCAGTAGCCTTCCTTCATCTCTCTATTTTGGGCTATTTTAAACACAGAGACCCTAAACCCTCAAGTAGGGGAATAGGGAATTAGATTATTCCAATCTTCCTCTCTTTTCCTCCTCCTTCTTCTTCGTCCTCTTCAAGGGGAATCTAGTATCTATCTATGATCTATAATTAACTTGCCTGGCAATGCAAAAAAATCTTGAACTGTGTTTAATCCATATACAGTATATGTACAATCTAATCTGTGATCATTTGGACACCATCATATTTATTCTTTAGGCTCTGTTTTTGAGGACATTCAGTTCAAATAAAACAATAAGTACTACATTTAAGTTCAAGGTTTTAATTTGACCCCTGTCTTGAAAGAACAGTATGAGTGATATAAGTCTTTTAATAATGTCCAACATGCAGGGATCCACTTGGCCTCTAAATGTTTCTTGAGCAGCTGTGTGCCATTTGATTCATGCTAAAAATAGCTCGAACAGGTATGTTCAGAGTTGCCCTTTAGACTGAGGTGGATTTACCTGTCAGTATGTGGAATAAATGGGAGACAATGCAAGTGAAGATGATAAAAGTTAAATAAAAAGAGATCTATCAAAGGGAGTTGGTTTGCTGAAATCTAAAGTAAAGGTCAGTCTAAAGAAGCGTCTGGACACAGGAGAGTCGGAAACTGGCACATGTGCTCCTAGATTGAGAAGTACAATCAGTGCGATCAGAAAATCCTTTGCATGTTGAGGAGAACTGTGCACCAAGTCAGGAATAGTCACCAGATTAGAATCTCTGAGGATTTCCCACAAGATCTGAATACCTGGCAAATTTCGAAAACAAAAAAGCTCCAGGTTGCAGTTCATAAAAACACACAGAAGGAATCTGAGAAGAGTTCTGGGTACAAAAACTGATGAAACTAAAACCAAATCTATCAAAATTATGGAAAGCAGAAGTATGGAGAAAGAATTCTATACCAAATATTATATTATATATTATATTATTCTGTTTGGCTCGATGTGTGTCTTTCCAGTCCCTTTTAAACCCCTTGAACTTTAGGTGTTTGAAGAGCTATAGATCTCCCACGCACTTATTTCTGCATTGACATAAACCTTCTTAAATTCCTTGTGGTCTGGACTGCATGTTTTACTGTATGTGTGACCTACTGCACAAAGCCTTTTGGGTTTAGAGTGAACAGCACATAACAGTCACTCGGATCATATGTTCATTTTAATTACAATAGATTAGATCTGAGCGGTTTAGGTTTGTTGTTGTAATATGCAGCTATGGTAACGCAATGTAAAAGAAAACAATGAATCTCACATCCTAACTATGCCTTAAACTAAGCTTCAAACCAAATGAGCAGATTAGACTTTGATATAAAAGTATCACAGAAAAGTATCACAGATTTCCAATTTCATGGAAATGGAAAGTTTCAGCGCATATCATTAAGCTACATCAGAGGACTGCGATCAGTTTATGCATCATATCGGAGCTAGAATAACAAAGTGGCTGGCTTAATGCATCCTGCTGCATATCAGTATGCTTATATATGTGTATACACACATTTCTGAGGTATACTAGAGAAAACTAATGCATTCTAAGCATTTAAGCACTGCTAAGCACAGTCAAATATCTGACTTGGCTATATTGTACATTCTATACAGTAACAAAAGAATCTGTATTTCATTGTGAGTATTTAAATGCTGCAACTATAACTCACGTGTAGATGACAAATGTGATATCAAAGTAAATGGGAAAATCTGTATCCTTGTTAAGATTCACAAACTTGCAACAATGGAGGATCTGCAGCTAATCCTATCATGGACTAGTTGTCTGTTCAGAATGTTTTATATATTTAGTTTTGACATTGCACCCAACCAGACTTATTACCTGCTCAGAAGGTGGTGCTCTCTTTTTAATTTCCCTTCTTTTTGGCGTAGCATACAGTAAGTGTTTTAAAGATGTAAAGTTTCACAGTGATAAAATTAAAAAATAACAGAGTAGTTAACAGTAATTTACAACATTTCTAAATGTCCACAAACACAATTCACACCTTTTAAATCAGATCAGATTCCTGACTTTAAGTTTCCTTTACCTTGAAAGGTAAATAACAGTTGGCTCTTGGTCGCCGGTCATATTATTGCATATAAAGCATGCACAAGACACAGAGCCGCGACTGACACACAGTTCACATATTAACACGGGAACAGGCGGGTTTCTCGCACACCCGCCGGCTGACACCCGCCCACGGACCCGCAGGTCCACAAAAAAACCCACCCACCCACACCTATAAGCTGTGTCTGTGATTGTGTGAGATTGACACACAGTAAAGTTTTACAGGTGCGCTGAAGCGGATAATTTGCCTGTTAGCTGTGACTAATGAAATCTCCACTGCTGTGCCCTCAACTGCTGCAGGGGCAGAGGCCACTTTCCTGTTTGGATAGGCAGCGCTTTAAAGCAGAGCAGAGGGGAGCCTGCTGCATGTGGGCGTGTTCCATGTGAGAGAGAGAGAGGGAGAGAGAGAGAG
>JASGAT010384108.1:0-19486 GCA_030220025.1 Chelon auratus | reverse complement strand
GATGTAGAGGGATACATGCCACAGCATCAACCTCCCGCATTAACTGAAATAAAAAAATAAATAAATAAATAAACTGTTAGATGATCACTTATCACTGCTTAAAACTGTACTATAAATGATACTTGTGTAATAATAATTTTCCCAAGATGACATCATTAAATACTGTTTCTCACTTGTTCCGATATAAAAATATTAAAGGAAAATTACAATAAAGTTGGCACATTACAAAAACAAAGTCATTATCTAGTCATCAACTAATGATGTTTTGTTTTTAAATGGCACAGAAGCATCAGTCCCTATAATGTAAACACTTTTGGATGCTTTTATTCTATAAGTGAAAGGTTTAGTAGCAATAAACAAATGAAAAAAAAAAGTTTATGTCTTGATTAAACTATAAAATAGTGAATATAATTAGACTAAAGTAATTAAAATCTGCCCTCAGTGAGCATGATGTAAACATAAACAGTTGAGGGGTTTCTACTATAAAGGCCTCTCAGCCTCGACTCCTCATTGGCCGTCTGGGACAGTTCACTGACTGCTAACGTTAGCCAACTCGAGGGCGAGGCTCCGGCGTCTAAAGGCCAACCGGTAGGCCATTAGTTACAGCAAGTAGTCACCAAACTACAGCACACGTCTTGAACACGTGCTGGGAAAACACATAAAACTAAAATTTGCACATCTGCCCGCACATGTGGCTGCAGTGAAGCGGGCCCGCGGTCAAACTAGTTAGCCGCGATTTAGCAGCGCGGGGCGAGGCAGCCCGTTACACAAGCATCGGTCCCCGCATGCTAAACAACGGTTAAAACATCCCGAAAAACCGCATTGTGCACCGTAACTCCCAAAAAAACTTTACTTAAATCACACTTTAACTCTGCGCGTAGAAAACTTTTTAAAACGGAAATAGAATAAACGGAAACAAAACAGCATAGGGCAAATGGAAAGGAGCCGGAAATCCTGGCTAAGCTTTACAGCGTTGCGAGACTTCCGAGAGCAGCTCCGGTGCATAGAACACGACTTTTGGAGGAAAACTAGCACCGGAGAGTGATCGGGATATCGACGACACACTAAAACAAGCCACCGGTTTTTAAAAAAATAAACTACAACTGCACGAAGAAGTGTGGATTACGACGAGTTTCGCCGCATCTGGATGTATACCTACTGCGTGTTTGTGGCTTGGACGGTGATCAGCGCCGCGGCAGCAGACAGACAACTGTTAGCAAACAAGCTAACACTTCACAACTAATGCTATTTCTCTTTTACATTTAAATCGGTCGTCTGCGGCACCCAGCGCTGGCCTAGCTTTTGTGAAAGTTGGCTAATGCCGTCGCTGTGTGTGTGTGTGTGTTTCTGTCTTGAAGGTGGGCGGCCTCTTCCCAGCAAGCCTGACTAGGAATCAACAACAGCTAGCTAGCTTAGCATCGCTAGTTGAGCTACAAAATAGCGGGAAGTGTCGCTCCACGACAAACAGACCCCTTTATATGACCGTAAAGTAGAACTATCCCCCCCCCCACAACAAACACACTCGTCTCGGAAACAGCAATATATGTCAAAATTCAAACCTTAAAGGGTGTTGGAAGTGTTCAATTGTAGCGGATAAGCAGCCAAAATTCACACAGTCGAGTCGTATCATGCAAGTTTTTAGCCAACTACACTCTCACTCGGGGGAGGAGGGGCGGAGACTAACTAGCTACACTGAAGGTATCTTAAAATCTGTATAGACAACACTTACTAAATATGTAAAACACGATGTATCCAGCAAATTAACATCAGGCTTTTATTAAAGCTGTCACACAGTGCTCAGTTAAAGCTAATAGTTTGAATTGAGCTGTTACCAACAGGGTAAATACTTTTATTTTGATGCCCCCGTGGAAAAAAAAAAATAGCTGTGTGCATTTACTGAAGCCTAGAAACCAAACCCTTAAGAGTATGCATTGTACAACATGACATATTGTAGGTGGTGAAATTGTTGGGGTTTTTTTTAACCAGACTCCTATCCAATAATGTCTTTGGGTCTCCTGAGGGCCAAGGTGTGGAGCCCGTTGTGCAGTTTATCACACAGACTTTAGTTGAGACTCTTTTGTGTCTAAATGTGTGGGGTAAAGTCTTTGTGATGTCTATATTAGTGTTTATTATAATAATTTGTCATTGGTAGACTTGCAAGTTACAGGTAAGGGAAACTATTTGTCTAGTGGAAAATGTTATTTATAACAAAACGCCCCCATGTTTTTTTCAGTTCCCTAAATATACATTGTATTGTACCGGATCTTAGGCAGGTTCCTGTTGTTGTATGTCTGCTGATGTCTGTTGATGTGCAGATAAATAATTGTCAAAAATATACGTGTCTGTTGTGATGTTATTTTGGTGTCCATTTGCAATCATGTCTCTACCTTTTAGTCAGATTTATCGTACATATTTTTTGTCTGCCAGATTCCATTTGAGCTGGCTTCCAGGTTAATATCACTTAGATGTTTGCTAAATCAACTTATTTCGAGAGAACACAAGGAGAAATCATTTAAATCACCATTTAGGCCGTATGAAGGGGTGAAAAACAATTATTCAAAGTGAAAGTTGTATTGCATATGCACTATATAACCTTCGGCACTACCTCAAATAATATATATATATTTATATGCAGGCTATAATTCTAATCTCGGTATAACTAATGATTTGCTACATGATTTAACCAACAGTTTTAAAGGTATTTAAGAAGATGTTTGCGTTTATTATTTTTTTAAAAAAAGGTATTTATAATATTATAATAAAATATTTTCATATTGCCCGTGCACCTGTAGCAAACAGGCCCTTTTGCACACAGTTGCAGTACTGTTGGTGTACACAAAATAGCTGTAGGTGTATGAACAATTTAATAGCGGCTCTTGTTTCGAAAGTCGCCAAACGGAAATGACCCAATGTATTAAAAACTTCCGGTGTGGCCGTCTCGCCTTCAAAATAAAGATAAAATATTCAAGCGTTTCAACGTTAATTCATGAATGAGCATGAAGACGATGAGAGAAAAATACTTTTCCACTTTAACGTCACACGCAATGATATTTTAAAATATCACTATTGCACAGTAGTACTAATGTTTAATACAGTGGATTTCTATTACTCATTTTAGCTGGCCACCCTCAGTCCGGAGGTACAGGAGTGTGAAATGTAGGACGTCCAGACTGAAGAAGTCCTTTCCCCCCAACAGACTCCTTAACAGCTGACAGGAGTCCATATTCATGGACTGTTCACTTTTTCAGTGTCTGTTTACACTTCAGTTCATTGCTTACATTCCCATTTGCACATTGTTATTTGCACTAGTTATTTTATATTTTGTTTTATATGTATCTTTTTATATTCTGTTTCTAAAATTGTCATATTGTTTGGCATTTGGGTGGACTACAAAAGAAGAATTTCATTGTACAGAGAAACATTTTTTCTACACCGCGCACATGACCAGAACATAAACTCTGAATGTTTAACGAGATGAATCAACTCCTAAAACCAAAGTCACCAAAAACTTGAATACTATACAGTATATTATATGTCAGAACTGTTTATAAATGACAATGTGTCGCGTAGATACGTGTACCTAATAAACTTTGAAAATTAACCGAGCAGGTTTTGTGCAAGAATTCTGGTTTAGTCGGTGAGCGTTTCGAGGAGACTGCGCTTTTATTGTGAAGGGTGGGCGACGGAAGTGCAGTCTCTGATGCCAGTGTCTGTTTGAACGCAGGCGAGCCAAGATGGCAGAGTATCTGGCATCCATTTTTGGGACAGAAAAGGATAAGTAAGTAGTTAACGTTAACTTAAATAATTGTTAAGCATGTTTTGGTTTGTTTCTTTCATCGCAAGCTTTGTCTAATATCGCTATATCATGTAAAATATATAGCTAATAACAGTGCACTGGCTTTAGCTGCTAGCTAACTAGCTAGCTAGCAAGCTAGCTAACGTCGGTAAAATACCGCGCCGCGACTGCTAACGCTAGCTTTTGCAGCATCTGGATCTTGAGCGGTGCTGGGATGGCCATAGAAAAGATGTTTTACATGTAAAATAGAAAACCCTGAGCCGTCAAACGCTAGTGTGCGTAATACAGTAATTCATTTCTTTGAGTTAGCTTTAGCTATAGCTATGCTTACTTTCTGAAACCCACATGTCTTTGTTACAATGGAAACACACTGATAAACACTAGGAAACCCTTTGAAGCGTCATGAAGCAATTAACTTGGCCCTTAATCACAGCTCCTTCTCTCAATCTTATCGTTTTGGAAAGTACTGTACTGTGAGCATCTGCTCTACGTTTCCTGAAACTCATTTATTTTAGTACTTGTGTGTATAGTGTGTATAGAAATTATACACCTGTATATTATTATTATCAATGTCTAGCTCAATGGGAATTAGTTAATTAAGTGGGAACATTGGAGGTTATATTGCAACACCACTAAGATTAGACTACACCCTATGGGGGACGTCATATTTATAGTTCCCCAGCTCTGTCAGATCTGATTTGATAAAAAATATAGATGTGCATAGATGAAGCTGTGAGTCTCTTGATTTGTTTGGAGTAACTATACAGCTTGAAGGTGACAGAAACATGAGCATTTATTTGTCTTAAGGTGTTTAGTGACATACAAATAACTATTTCTGTGTGCAAAGTTCCCCCTATTCTTTGTTTATCTCATCTTCATCATTGTCTCCTATTTTTCCCCCACAGGGTCAACTGCTCTTTTTATTTTAAAATTGGTGCCTGCCGACATGGTGACCGCTGCTCCAGATTACACAATAAGCCGACATTTAGCCAGGTAAGATTGTTGTTCTATGGTTTTAATTTAGGATACCAATAATCAATTTCACCTAAAACTATTAAAGAAAATAGATCATGTTTTTTGTCATATAATGGAAACTCTGATGGGAGTTTGGGTGCATATGTACAATTTGTAGTTTTGTTACTTGTTTCATTGCCATTTAGTCAAACTTGACCACAGCAGGACAGAGGTTTTTTTTTTTTTTTTTTTTAACTCTTATTGTCCACATGACCTACCTAATTTCTTTTCTTTTGATGAGCACAATAACATCAGGGCTCTGAACAGTGTAGCTTACAATCAAAGATAGTTGTACTTGTTTTGTTTTCTTTGCTAATCGATACGTTTTGGTTGGAAACCCAGCACTAATCATCCAAGCATTACATTTCTGAATTGCAGACCATTGCCCTCCTGAACATTTACCGGAACCCGCAGAACAATGCCCAATCTGCTGATGGTCTCACCTGTAAGTGAATAATGAAAGAGATCTGTGACTCCCAGCGATGTAATTATTTTCATGTCTGATATTAGCCCGGCTGCGAGTTGGCAGCAATCAAGTCTTGAGATATTCTAACACATGTACATGTTCCCTGGCGCCTTGTAATGGTTGGTAAAAGAAGTGCCAGCTGTGATACAGCCAATCAATGTCAAATGTTCTTAATTTCTTTTTACATGGCAGTAATTATGCTGTATATCAGCAGGTCTTAAATGCGTAAAGGGTTTATTTTAAAAACTGTTACAGTTGTTGTTGTTTATGTTATCAGCCGATGAGATTAGGTATTGCATAGTCCAGGTGTTTGTTCTTAATTAGTCATTCTAGCTAACAAACATTTATACAACAATACTTGGGGTGCAGTTTAAAGTTTAGGATTTAAGCCTGAGCTTTCTGGCTCAAAGTCAGATGTTGTTTGGTCTGTAAACGGTTGCTGTGTCCTGCCACCTCCAAAGATCACCGGTTAAATTATTTTTTAGTATGTACCAAAAAAAAAAATATATATATATATTTGTACATTATTTTAATGATGGTGATAGTCTGCTATCACAAGTGCAAGCTGACTGAATGCTAGTTGATGTTCAGTCAAGGTATGATTTGACGGAACAATTTCTCAAGAGATGTGATTCATCGCTTTTCTGAACAACTACCTCATGTTGGCAGCAGTACTGAAACATTAACAACAGTGGAAATACTTCTAAACACATCTAACAATGACATAACAAACACAACAGCACAAATACATATTTAGAATATTATATGTCCTCAGCCTCAGGCCATGCTGGCAAGTGTTCAGACACTCCACCACTATTGTGCTACAGAATGTTGTGTTTTTCTTTCAACCTTTGCAGGTCTGGTTTGGCACACAGCTGCTTTTTAAATCGCTGTAATTTCAGTTTAGATAGACCGAAGCTGCAGATGCTAAGTGACAGAGGAGCCGCTGTTTTTAAGAAGATAAAAAATAAAAACACATGTAGATACAGAAACCATAACTTGGTTACAGGTGCTGAAGAGCAAGGAAGTAAATCATCTTAACTCACACTAATAGCTAAAGTAAATACGATTTGAAGTGATCACACAGGATTTGTTGCAGAAATTACATGTTGATGTGTTGTTCTGTCTTATAACCACCAGGTGCCATCAGTGATATGGAGATGCAGGAGCATTATGACGAGTTTTTTGAGGTAACTCACGGCCCTCCGAAGACATTCTCATGTAGTGCAGCTTTAACTGCGTTATAATCCTTTCTCATAATCGACTGAAACCATGTCCAGCTGATCGTACCAGAATGATGGTTTGGCAGTTTAACGTCGTCTTTTAATTATTGTTATGAGGAGAGTTAATGTTTCAAGATCATTCATAGAGATACATGTAGTTCTGAGAGGTATTCAGTTTCTCATTCAGTATGATCTATCAGCCAGTTTGCTCAAGGTCGAATAGACCAAAAACTTGCACTTGAACTCACCGCAAAGGACGACAGCCAAGCATGCACTAGCCGAAAAGCCAGATAAAAATCCCCGCCGCTTTGCTCAGCCAATCAGAGTGAGACGTCTCAATGGCGTGCTTTGTCTACAGTCAAACAAACTGAATCGTCCGAAGATGCGATGTCAGGGGTCCAAGTAGGGGCAGTGGTGCGGGACTCGCTGCCAAAACTGATCTGAAGTGATTGCTCGCCTGGAGTCCATGAAGTCACACTTGATTTTTAAACTTCTGTCCTCGCAGGAGGTCTTCACAGAGATGGAGGAAAAGTACGGAGAAGTAGAGGAAATGAACGTGTGTGACAACCTTGGGGACCACCTAGTAGGAAATGTGTATGTGAAGGTGAGTGACTGTAATGTCGGGGGTTTTATCTTGCATCCAGAGATGTGGGTTTGTTTGTTTTTTTTACTCGGCTGTTCTTTTTGTAGTTCCGTTACGAAGAGGACGCTGAGAAAGCTGTGATAGACCTGAACAATCGGTGGTTTAATGGACAGCCCATCCATGCTGAGCTCTCTCCTGTCACAGACTTTAGAGAAGCCTGTTGTCGTCAATATGAAATGGGGTGAGTGCTTACATACACGACTCATTATCCCCTTTCCTCATTATCCTTGTTCAACCTCTGGTTTAAATACCCATTATTATATCTGTAGTGACTTACAGGCAGTCCTACACAAGGATTTATTCAGAGTTTTCTTCTATGTGAAACTTGAGTTTGCTCTTGAGACCGTTACATTTCTTCTCTTCTTAACCTCCCACAGGGAATGCACCCGTGGTGGCTTCTGTAACTTCATGCACCTGAAGCCCATCTCACGTGAACTGAGGAGAGAGCTCTATGGACGTCGCAGGAAGGGAGGGTACATACATTACATTGCTTTCATATCCAGAATATTGGAGTTGGAGGAGTTGTTTTTATAGCGGTTCATAACCTTTCCTTCCTCACGTCAACAGTCGCCATAGGTCTCGGTCTCGATCTAGAGAGAGGCGATCTCGCTCAAGGGACAGAGGTCGAGGAGGCGGCCGCGATGGTGGCCGCGACGGTGGCCGCGACGGCGGCCGTGACGGCGGCCGTGACCACGAGAGACGCCGCTCCAGAGACAGAGAGCGCTCAGGGCGATTTTGAACAAGAAGCCAACACCTGCTTTCCCCTTCCCTCCCTGTATCCATCCTGTTTTCTCTTTTTTTAAGTTTTTACCCTACCAGATCTGTTCTAGGACTACCTGAAAGGTACCCAGTTTCGAAGCTGTGACAGCATTGATGAACTTTGTTTTTCTTGATTCTGAAAATGACTTTCACTTCATTAAATTTAAAATTTTTACTTAACAAGACTTGATTTGTGAATCTTTATTACTTAGATGCCTATTATTGGTCACTTAAAACAGATTTATTTCTGTGAGTCTTAGCATTTCTTCAAAGATGACATGATATTTTGTTTTTTGTTCACCTGCGATGATGGATTTTCTCCATACGTTTTCCTGAGGGACCAGGATCTACATCTACACTCACTTGTGTATCTCAAAACTTGAGCTAATTCTGTTTTAATTTGGTTAAACATGAACGAATATCAAAAAACTGTAAAGTACCCCATTCATACATGATGATAAATATTTATTTCATTATTGAAGTGAATCAGCAGGTGAAAATAAATAAATAAATAACCTGTCTGGCAAAAAAAAGTCACAGCGCCGACTAGCGTTTGGTTGGAGTTCTTACAGAGCGACCCAGACTGAGGAGGTACAAGTATAAATGACTCTCACTGGCGTTGGTTACGTGCGTAGGCTACGGCGTCTATGTCCCGCAGTACCTTAAATGAGCCTCCAGTGTCAAACGCACCCATCTCTACTGCAGAGTGTTGGACAATAAGTTGGGAGTCAGGTGACTGAGTGAGAGCTGATTGGAGGAAGGAGAAAATAAAACGTGTTGGTCAAACAGCTCCAGGTGTTTTATCCGGCAGACTGGTGAGTGGGTCTCTATTTAATTAACTCTCTCCATTTAGTCGATGCACGTTTATTCATCCTTCATTGAGGCTGCTTTAAAATGTCGCCTTGTTAATAACCTGCAGCTTCTTTTAGTGTCAATTCAAAGCAGCCGGGATCGTGAATAACGTTTTATTATGAGGGAAAACAAGAATATGTTTAAATCGTTTTATTTAATCTGAAGTCAACAGTTGTTAAATGGAAATACTGTTTTTGGACTTTAGATTGTTTGTAGGTAAAATAAAAGCAGGTCTGCTCATTATCAACCCAATAATCAATGACTGATGTTGTTAGATATTTAACTTTCTGTGTTGTCATGGATGAAGAAAAGAAAAAATGAAATATTCATGTTTTTTGTTTTTGTTTTTTATTTAATTGAAAGATATGTCTTTGGTTTTCCCACACCAGAAAACAGTGATTTATTTAAACTATGATATGTTAATTAATTTAAAATCTAAAAATGTCTCCTGTAGGAAATCAATGAGCTGTTAGATGATCAATCAAACCACAAATAACAAGTATTATAAAATTAATTATAGAAATAAGGCTGGGTTGCTTGCAATGGAGTTAGTCAGGCTACTGTCTCACTGTGACTTGCTGAGACAACAGAATATAACAGAGCAATAGCTATGAGCAACACCTGTCCTCTTAATTTTCTTGATGAGTGAAGGAACCCTGTTATAACTCCTGATTTAGCCCAGTTAGGATAAAACAGGTCAGACGCAAGACCAGGGGTCACTTTCATTGGCCTACTTGAAAACGGTTTTTCTAAATTTGGATAGCAGCAAAGTTTCTGATATTTTTTGATTCTTCTTAAAATGAATGCTTTGTTGACTTGAATCGAGTCTTCTGACATCACCTATCAGATCCAGTATAAAGCAAACTGCTCTGTTGACGAGGATTTAATGTAATTTGGTAGCTCCTCCACTGTAAAACATTACAGCCCCATTAAGTTATGTGAATGCATTTCCTCTCTTTAACTCCAATAGTCATGACCGGTTTCTGATACTGAACTCAGTTCAATGAGTTTTTTTTAAACGTAAACTTAAAGTAATCCATTGTCTTGACTTCTTGTTAGTTTTGTCTGTGTGGTCAGTGTTCGGTTAACTCACGTCTTTAAGTTTTGAGTTGGAAAAATGTGAAAGTGGTGATATGATTTGAATACTGGGAAATATAGAGGCTGCAGACATTTTCACATTTTTTTAATCAGACAGAATTATTACTAAAATAAATGGTGATACCTCTGAAGCGAGGCTCTGCAAAGAGGATTCAACCATGGTATAACAACGTCAACAAAAGTACTTGCACCATAAGTGTGAAAGATGGGTGGATGTTAGAAGCTGTTTCTCTACCAGGAAACTCCAAAGTGGCTGTTTTTGGTTGCTTAGATTTTAATGTTCTCCTCTCTAAATAAAATAAATGTTCAATTTTTGGCAAGATGTGAGTTGAATCTGTCTGAAGTTTACATAAACTTAAAACTTGCCATTAGTCTACTACTAGTCTGCTACTTTTAGGCTACTTAAACCTGATGCAATATGTAAATATTCTTTGTACCATAACATATTTACTTTATTTTTACTTTATCTTTTTGTGTCTCGTTGTTCCCTGCCGCTGTAACACCCTAATTTCCCCATGGGGATAAATGAAGTCTTGTCTTGTCTTATCTTAATTCTCAAGATGAGAGATCTGAGTAGAAACAAGAAGACTTGTGTTATCAATTTAAAATGTCAGTTGATATGAATTTAGTTAAATTGATATTAACTTGGAAATGTGATTTGATGTAATGAGTTGACAAGATCAAATGAGTTTTGTTTTAACTCACAGAATCAAGTTAAAACTATAAATGGTCATCAGTTCTAGCTTAGCTTTTTGAGCTGAGACAAAGGTTTTCTTCCAGTTGCGTTTACACACATTTTAAAGGCAGCAGGTGAACTTGTGTACATTTTGCTGACTTGAACTGTTTTATCAGCCTTCATGACTTCATTGTGTTTTCTAAGGTATTAACAAAATAGAACTCATTGCCGTACTTGACATCACAATGATGATATTCATTCATTCATTCATTCATTCATTCATCTTCTGTAACTGCTTGTCCTGTGAAGGGTCGCTGGGGGGGCTGGAGCCTATCCCAGCTGTCATCTGGCGAGAGGCGGGGTACACCCTCAGGTCGCCAGTCTATCTCAGGGCTAACACAGAGAGACACACAACCATTCACACCCACACTCACACCTACGGCCAAATTAGAATCACCAGTTAACCTAACAAGCATGTCTTTGGGTGGTGGGAGGAAGCCGGAGTACCCGGAGAGAACCCACGCAGACACAGGGAGAACATGCAGACTCCACACACAAAGGCCCTGTCGGCCACAGTGATGATATTAATTTACTTATTGACAAAATCACTTAAATGTATATTCATTGTTTAGCCAAATGCAAACAGAAAAATATTTGTGTTTATTTATTTATTGTACATTGTAGCACCTGTTCTGTCTCGCTGCAGGGGAGCCATTTCCTCTGTTTCTGGTGGAACACACTTCAAATATGTTCCCACTCTCATAAGTCCAGATTCCACTGTGGACAAGGCCGACGTCACCATGATCAGTGGTCACCGTGGTTCATCTGCAAACCGAGACGATGACCGCCTCGAAGTTGGGAGTGAGCCGGAGAACTCAGGAGGGACTGGAGATCGGAGGGACTGGATCCGCCCCGATCTGCCCAGCAGGTGCACCTGGAGGCTGGGCGCGCCGATTTCAGAGTCCCCCCACAGCCACCCAGCCCGGTAAGAGTCGAGAGGAAAAATTCAGACTGGAAGCAGGAGTGAAGTGTAGCTATTCCCTCTGCTCTTTACTGACAAAACTCAGCCAGGGTGCACTGAAGCCAAATTGCCAATCTCTGCTATAGTCGTGGAAAGAAGTTTATTTTGGGAGAAGAGGCATCACACAGACAGCACATACTGTATACTGCAGTGCATAGTGACATATTATAGGAACTGATACCCAAGAAACTCCGGTATGCTGCGTATTTAATTATTGGGGAATAAGCTAAAAGGGTTTTACACCTTCCCTGTCTGTGCATTAGCTTTCCTAACCTTATCCTTTTTTTTTTTTTTTACAAATATGCATGGTTTAAATTTATAATACAATGACTTATAATGCAACAAAAACTGACTTTAAGGTATCTTACTATGTGGAAAATGCTTTGGGGTTAAAGGGATTTTGTTTTGTTTTTTGTTTTTTTTGCACATTGCAGTGCACATTTTCATCCACATGCACGTAATCCAGATTGGATTTTGCAGCAGCCATGAATTAGTTTGTTTCATTTCATTGGCATGACTCTCCAGAAAGAAAAAAAACAAATGCAGCTGAGTTGCATTCATTAGCGTGAGTCCTGCATACAGCATGGCACCAAGTAGCACGAGTCTCCCACAGTTTACCTCTCTATGTTCCTCTACCTTGATTTTATGTTGAGTGACTTTGCATAGTAAAATAAATAAAAGTTGTAACCTGCAAAGACTCTAAAACTGCTGTGACTTGTCTGAAGGTGGAAATCTTCACCAGTCATAGCAGGAAACACTCATCTGTAAGTAACATTAATGATGTCCCATGAACCGCATATAACTGTTACTGCCCACGCCATTTCAACGTTGGCTATTGCTGAATTATGTTAGCCGATTAATTCTTTTCTCTGTACAGTTTCTTAATTGTGTGCATTGTGTTGTTTCTTCTTCCTCTGTCCATCCCAGCACCAAGCCCACCAGCATCCTCCCCAACATCCTTGAGCAAATCGGACACACGCCTCTGGTTCGCTTGAACAAAATCCCGAAGGAGTTTGGCCTCAAGTGTGAAATTTGTAAGTACAAACATTATATAACCCACACATGCTTGGACACCAGTGCAGCAAAATGTATCAGCTTCTTCATAAAAAGCTGCAGAAAAATGAGTAATACTGCGTAAATTGTAATTTAACATGGTGACAAATCAGTACACTATTTTATTATTGTGCAGATAACTGGCATGCAGAAAATGAGCTGAACTCCGTTTCAAAGTAGGAGATGATCCAAACTCCTAACAGCAGCTTTATTGTTCTCCTTCCTGGAACTGCAAGAAAGTTGAGAAGTTTACAGTGTTCAGTTGGGTAAAAAAAAAGAAAAAAAAAGAAATGCACTGCCTGGATGTGAGTCTAGCCGAACAGCAGCAGATTAGAGAGTAAAGTCTCACCTGTTTCGCCATCTCTGGGTACAAGCGCTTCTTTCAGGGGAGGAGTCATGAAGGCTAACATATTAAGGTAATACATGTTAGTGAAAGAGCCACCATTGCTTTTTATCCGGGTCTGTTGATGCCACTGTGTCCCTGCTGACTTCCTGCTCACGTGTTAAGGAGGGGAACGCAGAAGTATCGTGTAGCCTTGTGGCCTTATCTGGGACACTGTGTGACTGTTGGGGGGTTTTTTTGTCCGAGGAGGCGGTGGGCCGCCACGGACGGGGAGGTGAAAACGAAAGACTCTTTGTTCTTGTGGCCAAAGGAAGGAAAAAAAACATCTGCAACTTGAAACTCCAAAACATTATCATTTGATTTTAGTACACAATAATTTCCTATTGGCAGAGCAGCGAGGGTTTTGGGTTCAGTGAGGATGGAATCTGTCGGAGGCATCAGTTTAAGCCTCCGAGTAAATGACCTTTAACGCTCACTTAAACAGATGAAAGTAAAGTTTTCGATTGTTCCCATGGTTTAATGAGACAAAGGACTCCGTGCTTAACTTTTCATGTGACACGGATTAATTGCAGCCCTCCCAAATGCGTAGCAGTTGACAGGCGTATTGGTGCACCTGCACGGATGTGGGTTTGAGATCAGAGCAGAGTGTGCAGAGAGACTTTTGGACAACCACATGCTTTCCAAATTCAATTTCCAAAGTTGTTCCAGGTTAGTCTTAAGCCCCGTTCAATCAGGATTACCATGATAGGGGGAGGTCTGGAACAAGGACTTCCAGCAGGACAGATAAATGAGAATAAACCTGCATAAATCCACTTCAGATCCAGAACTTAAATGATAGTCATCACATTTAAAAGAAAACTGACATATTTCTTGCAGTGGGAGCGGTGGCACAGTGAATATGACATGTACTACATCACCTGAACCCTTCTACATTGCTGTCTGTGTTCAGTGGCCAAGTGTGAGTTCTTCAGTCCGGGAGGCAGCGTCAAAGACAGAATCGCCCTGCGGATGGTGGAGGACGCTGAGAGAGCCGGGGTCCTCAAACCCGGAGACACGATCATCGAGCCCACGTCTGGGAACACAGGTAGGAAGGGTCTTCATGCCAAGAAGCAAGGAAGCGGGGTGCAGGTTCTGAATCTGCCGATCGTGATATTAATACCTGCATAATTAAAGAAGTAAATTAAATTAAATCCTCCTCTTCTGGTCGCCTGCAGGTATCGGCGTCGCCCTCACGGCTGCAGTAAAAGGCTACCGCTGCATTATCACTATGCCTGAGAAGATGAGCATGGAGAAGGCGAGCCGCTCTCTCCTTTCAGAGTATTCTTGAGTTCAAGCGTGTGCCATTGACCGATTTAAGCCTGATTTTGGTTATGTGTTCCAGGTGGACGTGCTGAGAGCCCTCGGGGCAGAAATTGTGCGCACGCCCACGTCTGCAGCTTTTGATTCACCAGAGTCTCACATATGCACGGCCTGGCGTCTAAAGCACGAGATCCCCAACTCGCAAGTCCTCGACCAGTACCGCAACGCCGGCAACCCCCTGGCTCATTACGACACCACGGCGGAGGAGATACTGGAGCAGTGTGACGGTTTGTGACGGACAGCGTTTGTTGTGCATGTTGCAGCTTGGCGGTGCGTTTCTGTTGCACATTCTGTCGACTCTTTATTCTTAACTTGGATTGCCACTGGCTGCATCAAAGTGCCGTTTAGTACTCTTGGTGTCCTTACAAAGCCAGCCAAAACAATTCAAAATCACGCAGAACCACAAAAAAGCAGCTGTACATACAGAGAAGTAGTGCTCTTGGAGGAGAAAAAATTCTATTTTGAAGGAAGTAGGAAGTAGAGTTTGTATGGAAAAACATAACCTCAAATGACACCATTTTCTTTTTGGTCGTAGCTCATTGACCCTTAGAGGCATAACGTCTGCTCAGTGGACTCTTCTGGAGTGTTTGATATTTCACGAGAGTCGATGCTGGCAATAATCTGTAAAATAACCAAAGGTTTAGAAACCGTTGGTCAGTTGCTTAAGTTTGCTAGCCTTCAGTGAGAGCGGCTTCCTCCCACTGTCCAAAGACATGCTCGTTAGATTCATTTGTGATTCTAAATTGGCCGTAGGAGTGTGAATGGTTGTCTGTCTTTCTGTGTTAGCCCTGCGGTAGACTGGAGACGTGTCCAGGGTGTAACCCCGCCTCTCGGACGATGACAGCTGGGATAGGCTCCAGCCCCCCCAGCGACCCTTCACAGGACAAGCAGTTACAGAAAATTAATGAACGAATGAAACGGTTAGCTACTAACATAAGACAGATCAATGTTTGTGCACTGGGATGTGTTTGTAATATATATTAAATTAAAGTAAACTTAAAACAAGGATCTTCAGCCTAACCCTAACCCTTGAATAGTAGAAGATTGCACAAAAAGGTTACATGTATATTGTGTGTGCATATCCTGGTCGCTGCAGCCCATGACAATGTGGTTTTCCTTTCAGGTAAACTGGACATGTTGGTGGCCGGAGCCGGCACAGGTGGAACGCTCACAGGTGTCGCTCGAAAGCTGAAGGAGAGGTGTCCCGATGTCAAGGCAAGAAGCACATCCCACTTTAATCCGCAGTTTTATTTATTTTATTTTTTTTAATGCATAGACAAGTTAAAGTTTGTACAACAACTCGGAGGATGCTTTCTCCAAACAGCCCGGATTACATAGTGGTGCCGCACATGTGTTTGCTGCTCAAGCCTGCCAGAGCTGCATCGTTTGCAAGTCTCACCACTGTTGTTTGTTTTGTTTTCAGATAGTTGCTGTGGATCCTGAAGGCTCTTCCCTGGTGGGATCTGAAGAAAAGAATGAGGATATTTCATACGAAGTGGAGGGCATTGGATACGACTTCGTCCCCACAGTGCTGGACAGATCCGTGAGTGTCTTCCACGCGTGTGTACATCTGTGCATTTGTGCATTTTACCGAAACTAACTGCTCTGTTTCCTTCTCCCTCACAAACCTACGCAGCTTGTGGACATGTGGCACAAGTCAACTGACATGGAGACGTTCGGCATGGCGCGCAAGCTGATCAGAGACGAGGGTCTTCTGTGCGGTGAGCTCACGTCGCCGGCCAGATCATACCGTTCAGGTTGCAGGTTTTGAACACCCTCTTTGCTGGCTGATTTGCCTGCAGGGGGCAGCTCTGGCTCAGCGATGGCAGCGGCAGTGAAGATGGCTCAAGAGCTGGAGGAGGGGCAGAGATGCGTGGTCATCCTGGCCGACTCCGTCCGCAACTACATGTAAGGGACGAAGGACGCGGTGCCAGAAATATTAAGTGTTGCTACTGTTGCTGTTTCATTCCTTTGTGGAAAATAGTGATCACTCAACAGTACATTCAGAAACTGATGTGTTTAATATTTGTGCTGTTTGTTTGGCTTCCTGAAAAGAGAAGAAGTTTGCAAATGCTGCCAAGTCCTTGACAGAATTTCTACAGGTTCAACAGGTTTTGGGTGCAAGCCCGACTAGAACCCTCAAGATGCAAACCTCCGACCTCCTGTCCCAACTCATTGCTGTGTTTTTACCTCCAGGTCAAAGTTCCTGAGCGATCAGTGGATGTGTGAGAAGGGCTTCCTCACACCAGAGGCTCCAGTGGAACACAAACCCTGGTAACGAACCAAAACAAAGTCGACGGCATCTCCGCTGCGAGGGGCACGACGGGGCACTTTTAACACGTTTGCCTTGCTCTCTTGAAGGTGGTGGAACCAGACCGTCCAGACTTTGCACCTGTCCGTGCCCCTCACCGTCTCACCGTCTGTGTCCTGCCAGAAAGCCGTTGAGATCCTGAGGGAGAAGTCGTTCGACCAGGCCCCGGTTGTCAGCGACTCAGGGTGGGTTTCGCTTCTGACAAAGCCTCGGGAGTCTCGGGGGAATGCGGACATGTCAAAGTGTGAATTAAGACTTTTGGCTTAGCCGACTGTATGAAGTTGTCCAGAGCAGCTTAAATATGAACAAGTGACTAAAAACTGAAGCCTGACACTGTCCTCGACCTGAGAACAAGTGAGTGGATCAAAATGAATAATGCCAAAAAGGAGGTTTTCAGAGTTTTGAGGGTTTTTTTTCCTGCTGTTAAAACTTCCAGTTCTATTTACAGCTTTTTCTGTTAATTTTTCACAATTTGATTAATAGTATGAGTGTGTGTTCTGCACTTAGTTGGTATCATAACTTATGATACTTAACTTAACATATTTATGAGACGACATTTCTTTGACAGAGTCGTAGACAGAGTCAGTTCTTGTCCTCATCGCCTGTATCTGATGTGAGGTTTTGTTGTCTCTGTGGATTTCCACAGTGAGGTCCTGGGGATGGTGACTCTGGGAAACATCCTGTCCTCTGTGTTTTCTGGGAAGGTCAAACTTTCGGATGCCGTCAGCGCGCTGCTCTACAAGGACTTCAAAAAGGTCAGTCAGCGAGCCGAGACGCGTGAAGTGCATGTGCTATATGCGCCATGAAGATTACATGTTTATAAATGTTACACATTTGTCTAATGTCAGTACCCCGCTGCGTTCAGGTGCAACTGACAGACAACCTGGGGAAACTGTGTCTCATCCTCCAGACGGACAAATTCGCTCTGGTGCAGCATGATCACACCCGGTGTAAGAAATGATTGTATTTCATCTTCCACCTCATCAGCTTCACAAATACAGATTATTATTTTTTTTTTTCAATAATAAAATAAGGTGGATTCAACTTCTGTCTCCGTGCAGATGCGGCTAATGGGTCGTCTTGTCGGAGGCAGATCGTGTTTGCCGTCGTGACACCGATCGACCTCCTCAACCACATCGCCGCACATGAAGGCACTGATCGCTAGTCGCCCGAATGCTCGCTGTCAGACGACGCGACTCTGTGATCAGCTGTAGTTTAAAAGTTTAATTCCCTAAATGGATTTTAATCACCGTCCAAATTCAACGGAAAGGCCGACACACAGTTATGATTCACATTACAATGAGCACAGTCCCCGTGGTTTATTTTGAGTTGATTACACACACAGAGAGAGAGAGACGGCCCTACCACTGTAAATACTTAGGAATGAATTTAGCCCTTTTAAAAAGTCATCTTTAAAAGTTTACAACCTCATCATGGAAAAGTTTTATCAGTAAGAAAAAGAAATAGAAAAAGGTCATCTTAATTTTTTTTAATCTGTCCGACTTTCATGAAAGGTGGTTATCATGACTGATAGCTGACCGAGTGTTGAACTCTGTGTTTATTTCAGAGATATACACACATCAGATGTGGATGAACCTTCTAGAGAGTTCTCTCTCTCCTGACAAATGACTTTTACCTCTTCCTGGCCAATGCAGTGATTGGTTTTGGTCTGATGCCTTATAGATCATTTCTTACCACGCTAATGATATGAAATCTGGTAGAAATCTTCTAAATGGATACTAAATTAGTTCATCTTTTTTCACCCCGTGCAGTTTTAAATAAAACTGAGCGCTGACATAAATTATGGTGCCTCGTGCCTTTCCTGAATCCTTGATCTTTGTCAGTTTGTAGCAGACAAAAAAACAACAACAGACAATTCATATTCCGTATGGTTCACTGGAGCTTTAGGTTTGCCCTAGTTTACTTTGTGGGAATTTACAGCTGAGCTCCCAACGTGACATTTGTGAGGTGGTGTAACTGCACGGCACCACTGACATTTCAGTGTGTTGTAGTTTAACGGGGAGTTCCAACACGTCAAAGTCTGTTTACCAGTTAGTGGCAGGTAGGGTGAGCGGCTCAAGGCTCTGAGGGTAGCGAACCTGAATCTCCGACAGTAATAGTTCTGACAAGGTGGAATAACGAGCACAAAATACAATACTATAGGAATGTAAGGCTGAATTGGTGGACTGCTCTTAAACTTCTGCCGTTGAGCGTGTTCACATGGATGAATTTCTCCATCCGGTGGCTGAAAACAGCACTTCCAACAGACATGAAGAGTTTCATATGACAGGAATCTGTTGCACACTTTGATATGAATAAAAAAATCAATTAACCTCCCCTTAAAATGCTGCACTTTTGTTGCTTAAAGGATTTATAAACTCTAAAGCTACTTACTAACGATGCATGTGGAACTATGCATGCCTAAAAACACAGAATAATTCATTTTATTTATTTATTTAATGTAAAAAACTGCAAAGAGTGCAGAGTCTGAACCTTTGAAATCAACAGTATTTATTGTTTATGTATGATGTATTTGGGAAGAACTGAGAAGCAGCAGTTGTGTCTTTCCCCATGTGATGTTTTATTTCACCAGAAGGAGGCAGAAATGGCACACGCTGCCGAAACACAGGCAGAATGTGTACAACTGTGTTACTTTATGTGTGCACTGTATATTCATTTCCTCACTGAGCCTCAAGCTATCTTCAGTCAGTGATGGTACACTGCCTGTCCAAAAAACAAAGTCACCACCTGGATTTAACTAAGCAAATAGGTAGGAGCCTCCTATTGGATAATTACTGCATGGGTGATTATGTTTCAGCTGGCAACAAGTTATTTAACCCCAACTGATGCAATGAGTAGCTTCTCATTTCTT
>JASGAT010384105.1:0-10026 GCA_030220025.1 Chelon auratus | reverse complement strand
CAGTGCAAGCAAAAGTGGACAGTGCAGACAACATAAACACAAAAGAATAGAGGGGATGGATTATTGTCACTGGAGTTTGTTAAGTGCAGTGATGGCTGAGGGTACAAAACTCTTCTTAAAGTGCGCTTTTTTCCAGTCCAGGGCTCTGTATCTGCGGCCAGATGGGAGTAGGGTGAAAAACCGGTTCAGGGGATGGTCAGGGCTACTTGTTATGGTCCGGGCAAGGCGTGTGGTGGCTGTGTCGTTTGCATCAGATGTAACTGGCGGAACCTTTACATCTAATGGTCATTTATTGGAGCAAAATTCATTCATTAATTTCCTGTAACCACTTGTGATCTGGAGGGTCGCGAGGGGGGCGAATGGAGTTTATCTCGGCTGACATTGGGCTGAGAGGCGGGGTACACCCTGAACAGGTCTCCAGTCTATCTCAGGGCTAACACAGAGAGACAGACAACCATTCACACTCACCAATGAGCCTAACCAGCATGACGGTGGGAGGAAGCTGGAGAACCTGGAGAGAACCCACGCAGACACAGGGAGAACATGCAAACTCCACACAGAAAGAAACCAGTCGGGAAGATGGATTCAAACCCAGAACCTTCTTGCTAACCAACACACCACTCTGAGTAAAACTGACCTTCTTATCCAAAAACTCTTCCTTTAAATGACGTTATTGGCGGCTGATAAGCCAAACGAGCACGTTTGAGCGTTGTGTGTGATTAGTTGCATCCACCTCTTTGTTGTGGCGCAAACACCATTTCCACCTCTGCTCCCATGATCCCCTTAAGCAGCATTAATGAATTCTGTAGATTCCTGAAAGCGTCATTCATAAAAAAAAAGAAAAACAACCCTCAGGGGCTCATAGACGAGCTGGATGGTGGACGCCGGCTGTAAAATCACAACATGTGATGTGCGTGGATGACCCCAGGAGTCCCGACGGTGGAGGTCTTTAAGGCGGCGATCGGTTAACCCAAACATGTGTCATGGTTGGCTACATGCTCTCACACCCACTCGCCTCCAAGGAGGGTTTAATCCCTCGGTGCACACAATCACAGGACGCTGAGCAGGACTTTGGCTTCTTTCTCTCTGGAGAAAACTGTAAACTCTCCAGCACACAGCATGTGAGTATCTGCACAGAGTGTTATTCTTCTGATTCAGGGTTGGGAATCTGCTTTAAATTAACAAATTATTTGGATCATGTGCAAAGATGCTGTTATTAAATCTGCTGTTATTTAAAAAAGTCTTTATAATTCAGTGAAAAAAAATAATTGAAGCAGATTCTTTACATTTATAACGAATAATTCATATTTTTTAGTTAATACTGCTTCGAGGACTTGATCTGAGGCTGTTTTTCTAATCTTCTCACTGATCACAGACTGCATGCTGTCTTTATTTTATACTACACAATGGTCAGATGTTTATTCAGCTTATGTAACGGGGGGAGCAGCAGCAGCAGCAGAAGGTGGTCGCGTTTCCTCCGACGTTTGAAGCGGCTTCAAGCCGAACGCTCGCTGCGATCAAACAAACTTGGACCAGATCTGGATCTTTGCATTTTTTTTTAGGCGCTTGACACGTTTCAGGTCACGTGAGCGACGGAGAATCTGCTCAGAACGAAACAGCGTCCAGTTTAACGAGGAAGAGGTTTTAAGAAAGGAGTAAAGATTAACCAAATGTAGGAATAAGTTTAGTGTTGGCAGAGGATGCTTCCTCAGGTTGACACATTAAAAAAAGGATGTTGAATCTTATTCCGTCTGTCATTTTAATATTTAACCCAACATGTTAGTTATTACTTTTTTTTTTCATCAGAAATTAAGGAGTTTGTTTTGCTTATGCAGGAAAGTTTAGCATTTTAACTCTTACCTGCTACTTTTTATCCTAAATACAACCATATGATTAAGGTAATTTGTTTCATATTAATTGGACACTTTAATTGATTTAGTTTATTTAGTTTATAATCCTCAAATGTCTAAACTTGGCCCAAAAAAAACAAAACAAAGCTAAGAATCTTTTCAAACAACAAATCTGTAATTTTCTAATCGTTTCCTCCACATGTTCCTTAAAATAACTTTTATTAAAGGTGAATGATTATCAGTGTATTAGTGGAAACTTTAAATAATTATAATATTGTAGACAGATTTCAGTTTTTGGTTTTCTAACCTGCCCCCCCGTACACTGACCGATGTTTGGGTTCTTGTTACGGTTCTACGAAAATGTTAAAACATCCATAGATCTGTCTTTGAGGAAGTTTCTTTGCCTTGCATCGATAGACAGAATCAGAATCTTTATTTTTATTATTATCATTATCGGCCTGTTACTAAATCTAATGACATGTTTGGAGGCCAGATGCTACAGATCCACTGGTCTGCGTTAGCTAATAGCTGCTAGCCTCTTCAAGTTTACTATAACAGCACGCATGGACTGATAAAAAGTAAAGTTTGTTGTGTTTTGTGACTTTAATACAACAAATCGTTAAATTCTAGTTTAATTTTTTAAATGCTTCGACTTTTAAACTCCATTTTAAATGTGACTATGAGTGTATGACCATGCTAGCATCTAATCTCTAACACCTGCTGGGCTGTGGAGGCTTTGCAGGAATTTTGTCATAAACCAAATGGACAGATTCAAATTTTGACCTGATGATGATGCTTCTTGGTAAAACTTATCACCAAAGACACTGGGATTTATCATTTTATCAACCAATCAATAGTTAAATAAAAGTAGAATAGTCAGTGTGTCACCAAAGTTTGATTCAGCCTCCTATATGTATGGAGATGCTTAACTGGGTTAATCTGTCTCATTAAATGTACAGCTCCTGTCTTAATCTAGAAGACCCACCATGTCCCTTCTCACCCACCTGTTGGCGTGTCTGTTCGGTATGGGCTCCTGGGTCTCCATCAACGGCCTGTGGGTGGAGCTGCCTCTGGTCGTCCCTCAGATCCCAGAGGGCTGGTACCTGCCCTCGTACCTCTCCGTCCTGATCCAGATGGCCAACGTCGGGCCGCTCTTCGTCACCCTGATGCACCGCTTCCGTCCGGGCGTCCTGAACGAGACGGCCGTCATCTACGCGATCATCGGCCTGGGGACCGTGGCCAGCTTCCTGCTGGGTTTCTTCTGGAAGGAGACGGTGGTGGTGGCGGGCGCTCCTCGCAGCGTGGCGCTCCTCGTTCTGACTTTCTTCCTCGCCGCTGTTGACTGCACCTCCTCCGTCACCTTCCTGCCCTTCATGATGCGCCTCAAGCCTCAGTACCTGACCACCTACTTCATTGGGGAGGGGGTGAGCGGCCTGCTGCCGGCTCTGGTGGCTCTGATCCAGGGTGTCGGGGTCCTCCACTGTATAAACAGCACAGAGTCTCTGAACTACACCATCAACTCCTCCTACAGTGCTCCGACCTTTGACCTCGAGGCGCACTATCAGCCTGCGAACTTCTCCGCTGAGGTGTTTTTCTTCTTCCTCAGCGCCATGATGCTGGTGTGTCTGGTCGCCTTCCTGCTGCTGAACTACCATCCGTCCGTGTCCAGGGAGCCCCCCAGCAGCAGGTACGCCAACGGAGTGAAACAGAAAGCTCAGAGAAACAGGACGTGGGCCGAGCAGAAGCCCATGATGGACCCGTACAGGCCCGCAGGCCAGAAGCCCAGGAGCAGCTTCGGCAGCGGCTCTTACAGCTGGACGCAGGTGTTTTATATCTTCGTGATTCTGGGCTGGGTGAACGCCCTGAGCAACGTGGTCCTCCCCTCGGTGCAGTCCTACTCCTGCATGCCGTACGGCAACAACGCCTATCACTTAGCGGCAACTCTGGCCGCCGTGTCCAACCCCCTGGCCTGCTTCATCGCCATGTTCTTCCCAGTCAGGTCAGCGCGCTGTAGACGGAGACATCGTAAAGACCTTAGCGTTTGATTCACTCAGAAATTACTGCAGCAATGTTGGTAGTAAAGCGAACAAACGTCTTTTTGAAACATAAACATGCTCCATAAACTTCCTGTAAAGTTTCTTGAAAACAAAATTTACTTAAACTGGTACAAAAACTAGAAACACAACATTTTTTTTTTTACACTTTAAACACTTGAAGCAGCTTCACATTAACTGTTTTTAGATTTATGGAACATTTATTAAGGCCGCAAACAACATTTTCTTTTAAAATTTCTGGGGGAAAAAAGACTGTAAGCAACATTTTCTGTCTGCAGTAGATGCAACAAGGCTATTATTTAGGATTAGATTGTTTTTAATGTGATTTCTTTTGATTTAAGTCTAGAAAAATCAGAATATAGTAGTTTCTCCAAAAAAGAAAAAAGTTGACATTGTCTGATGAAGCACTATTCTGCTTTTTGTTTTAGGATGCATGATGAAAATGACTTAAAAACCACTAGATTAGATCTTTCATGGTTGTTTTTTAACTCATTCTTTCTGACATTTAACACATGCACATATAAAACCTTTTTGGAGTGCTGTCAGACCAGACTCAGTTAACACTGCAGATGCTTTAATGCCTCATGTAGGATGCACATGTTTGAAACTTCAACTCAGTAAGTATAATTTCACACACTGCTTCCAGATCCCTGCTGCTGATGGGAGCTCTGACAGTGGTGGGCAGTGGAGTTGGAGCCTACATAATGAGCATGGCCGTGCTGAGTCCATGTCCACTGTTGGTTAATGGCTCCTCAGGTGGTGTTGTCATGGTGAGTGTGCTCATTAGATTTAAAACTAACGCATCCAGAATCTATGAAGTTGGAAAAAATCAGTATTTAAGCAGTAAAAATGTCTGAAGCACTCACCTGCCTCTGCTCCTCAGGTGCTGGCCTGGGTCCTCTTCATTCTCACTCTGTCCTACGTGAAGGTGATCATCGGGGTGATCCTCCGCGACGAGGGCCACAGCGCCCTCGTGTGGTGCGGAGCTGTGGTGCAGCTGGGCTCTTTGCTGGGAGCAGTGACCATGTTTCCTCTGGTCAGCGTGTACGGCTACTTCACATCAGGAGACCCCTGCAACACAAAGTGTCCCTGAATGAAGCAGACTCTCAAGAAGAATGTTATACAAATGTCTGAGGTCTTTATCCGATCCGATCCATATTTACCTCTTAGAAATCCACGCTGGCGACAAGATGCATGGCTCAGAATTATTCCAAGGGGATAAAACTTTTACATTAGATCTCCTGCAGAACACAGATTCACCGCTTCACCAATAAATCATTTAAATAGTTTTGTAAGTAAAGAAGTAAAGTTAATTAAAAAAAAAAAAAAAGACAGAAGAATGTTTGATGTTTTATTTTACTTTATAAAAACCTTCAGGAGAAGGTAGCTTTGTGTTTATAAATGTACCGACTAGAAACTTTGCTATATGCTGTAATTATTCTACGACCCCGTCACTGTTTTTATTTACATGTGTTGTAATCATATTGTGTAAAGTATGATCTCACACATAAAGATGTACAACATTAATCTCCTCTCTTTTCATCTCTACTGACGAATGTATTATTCATACATATATATATATATATATATATATATATTTAAAATAAATAAACGAAATACATTAAAATATGCTGTGATAGACTGGAGACCTGTCCAGGGTGTACCCCGCCTCTCACCCGATGACAGCTGTAATAGCCCCCCCAACCCCCCCACGGCCCTTAACAGGACAAGCAGTTACAGAAGATGAAATTAAAATATGATGCAACCGACATTTGTGTAATATTTTCCTCATGCAAAGCAGCTACATTAGTGGTTGTGGCCATCAGACCTTGCAGCAAACACGGAGACCTATCTATCTGCATATATTCCACATTTGCTCTATAATATGTTAAGGCTGAAGTCAAACAATGAGAGATACAATTAAAGGGGAACTACTGTTTATTACAACCTGTACCCTTATTTCTGGCATAAAATACGATCTTTTACTCACCCATTTACCCATATACATGTGTAATTTGTAGTCGTTTGGGAGATATTTAGATCTGCGTATATCCATATAGTGGGAGTGACTGGGGCACCGAGACACAGCCTCTGAATAACACATTATCTGCTGCGAAACTCGTTAATTTCCCCAATATTTTGTTATGATACGCTAGTGCTATTCCCTGTTGAGTTCAGAGTTACCTGTATTACCTGTAAGTTTTGCTGCAGATAATGCGTTATTTAGAGGCTGTGTTTCGGTGCCCCAGTCACTCCTGCTATATGGATATACTAAGTATCTCCTGAACTAGTGCAAATGACACAAAAGATATATGGGTGAGTAAACGATTATATTTTATGCTAGAAATAAGGTCCAGGTTGTAAAAAAACAGTAGCTCCCCTTTAACAGTTTTAAAATGAATTAACATGAATGGTTCTGCGTTCAGCTGAAGGTTCATGTGGTTTTGTTTTCTCCCGCTGAGCAGACAATCAGCTTGCCTTGGTTGGAGAGGTAAAACAGTGGATGCACAACACTAGCCGCAGACAACAGGAGTAAACACAGAGGTGCAATGTCACAGTCGTATGCATCTTCATTTTGAATCTTGTCCCTCTGCAGGTAAGCCACTGGAACATAACAAAACAAGGTGATGGCCATCGTGGCGCAGACGGTTTTAAGGGCCCTCTTCTTCATGGGATGCATCTTGTCCCGCCCTGGGCCCGACTTTTTGAGCGTCCATGCGATTCTGATGCTGCACCACAGCATGATATTACTCATGACCACCATCCAAACCACTGACGCTATCTTAAACACTTCCAAACTTTCTGTAGAGTAAATATAGACCAACGTAGCGGTGATGGTCATGAGCCACACTGTGGCTGCACAAACCTCCCTGCATCTGTATTTCTTCAGCAGACAGTAGGATGCGGGGTGAATCACAGCAATGTATCTCTCTATGCAGATCAAAGAGGAACTCATCGGTCCTCCGATTTGTGCATACACACATGACACGTTGAGTATTAACATGTGGATGTCTGGAAAAACAAACAGGTAAATTAAATGCAAGACGGCCGCCCAGTACTGGAGCTTGTGGAAGAAAGCTAAATTACAGTTCAGGATATCTATAGGCCTCTTGGATGTGAAGATGATCCACAGCAGCCAGGTTGTCACCACGTGGCCGATGAGGAAAGTCAGGACGTCGATGAGTGCGAGTTTCACTGTTTCGTTCTGTCCGAACTTGCAGGCCCGACCCATGCTGGAGTTGAGTGTAGCGTTGATGAAATGAGTCTCCATCCTACCAGACTGGGAGCAGAAAACAAAAACAGAGAAAAGCAGCTGATAGAGATTAAAATGTGGTTTTAGATATTTTATGATTCATATAAATACTGAAAAACTCAATGAACAAATTCATGAATATTCTCTTTGTTGCTGCAAAGCTTGGCCTCAGATGTTGTCCTGTTGTGTAGCTCTACAGCAGGGGTGTCAAACTCAAACAGCCCAATTTGATCTCAAGCGGGCCGGATAAGTAACGACAACTGCAGATTTTTTCCATTTGTGTTAGTGCAAAGAAGAACAAGTAATTAAGGAGAATGTTTTCATCTAATAAACTATCTTTCCTAAGAAAAATAAGTGTAATTTGAGCACATAGCTGTCTAGTCCTGGGTCTCAGTATTGTGTTCTGTCAATTTATCTCACTAAAACAATGGACAAATTAGGGCTAACAGTTATTTTCATTGAAAAATTGCAGTCTTCCAGCTAATTTTTGCACTTTGCACTTTGATGAGCCGCTTTTGGCCCATAAGCCTTATGTTTGACACCTGTGCTCTATGCCAACATTTTGAAAGGTTTCTGTTCCAGTTGATTATAAAAACACATCTGTGCACACCCATAATTTAAATCATTTCCAGTTCCAGTGAATCAGTTTATTTAAATAAACATTCAACTATCAGAATAAATTTATTTAAGATTTATTTTGAGCTGAAAAAATGAAAACATAAAGTATACTGACATCAAGACGTCAAACTTAGTGGATTTCTTAAAGCATGGGGTTGATATCTCACTTCAATTTCAGTGTAAATATAATAAGACAATACATTATATTGTTAAAATTCAAACATTGCTTCAGGCAGATGTTGTAATATGTATTAAAATGTCAATTCTAAATATAATCCTATAGTTTCAAATCGAACTCTGTGCTTACCAAGGTGTGCTGAGCTGCTGCACGGAAAGAATGATCAACGACCGAGTGAGAGCAGCCTGATTTTCCTAACAGGCGTGAGACAGATGCGAGGCACGTATCGTGATTTTCAGGAGTTTAGGTGTCATAACATATGATCACACATGTAAATTGACACAAAAAGCGGTCGGTGCTGAGGTTCAGTCAGAAAGCTGCTCGCCACAAGGTGTCAGTGTGCACCATGACCCAGAGCTGCACTGAAGCAGCAGCCTGTTACTGTATTTCTCCCTGGAGTTATGGATCAGACAAAGGTTTATGTTGTGAAACGAACCGTTTCAAGCTCTAATCAAACACATTTGTAGGTCGTGGAGGAGGTGTGAGCATGTCGCTGACGGGTTAATGGACGCTGATCGATTTCTGTTTCAGGGTCAGTCCAGATGCAACACCAGAATCAAACCTCAGTTTCTCCTGGAGTCACTTTCACCTTCTGCAGAAGATGCATGCTTGCGTCCTCTCCTCACGCACAGATCTTGAATTCTCCCTTTCAAGTGGTGCAAAATAAACACTGCACCGTGTGGCTGGCTGCATCTACGGTCACTTAAGTGCAGCCACGGGGTGGTTAGCGAAGAGGACATGGAGCTCCACTGCTCCAGTGAGTGTGTACCAATGGATGGGTTGAATGCAGAGAACAAATATGAGTGCATACTGATAAGGCAATAAAACTGGCATGATTCAAACTTTGATTTGTAGGTAAACAAGATGCAAGCTAGCTTTTTCTTCACAAAGTACCCATGCACTGCTTTAATCTCGTCGACAGCTGGCTCAGAAAATCTAACCTCGGTAAAAAAGCACGTTCCTTCAAGGAGATTTTTAGCCAAACAAAGTGCACCAGCCTTTTTCTGCAAGTTTCCAGCTCCTTAAACATTTTTTTTTTTCCCTGAGAATTTGATGTATTTCAGTTCCCGGCAGGTTTTTTGCTCCATCCATTTCTCTGTAATATGGAAATGAATTAGCAGACCCGTGAGCATTGCTTTGCATGTGATTCCTAACATGCAAAGCCACGAGTATATTAAATAAATCAAATTCAAATCAATAGTGAGAACAGACGCTTCACAAATAGTTGTTTGCATGTTTGACGGTAAGCAACACGAATTCAGAGCGATGTTGTAGTTTTCAATTCGAGGCTGTTGCATCACATTCATCTGATTTAAAGATGATGTGCACTTGTATTTCCATGAGACAGAGACTCGACAGGTGAAACGAGATGAATGCATATTTATTGACAAATAAAATATCACAAAGCCGAGTTATGAGTCGCTGATTGACAATATCCTCCTGGGTAAACATTTCCGTATGGCTTATCTCATGCTCTTCAGCTACACAGATTAAGACTCATAAATACAAATAAAACCGAGAACAAGCGTTGTGAGCCCATTCGATTTGTTTTTCAAGAGCGCAAACCACTTAGCACATAAACCACAGTATGCAGGTAACCATGTAATAGAAGATAAACACGAATAAACGGAGCACATGCTTAGAGAATAAATATGAAAATACAAAAACAAACACTTAAAAATGTATATATTTGTATTGCTGTCCTCTGTTGCGGAGTTTTCTTTGGATTAGTTGAGAGCTTCTTGGTGAAGGTGTTTACATTCTTTGAGGGACTAACTCTACCTGCACGTTGCATAGCTTCCAGGGAGTAATAAAAGTCAAGCTTTGTCAAAACTGAGATGATTCCTTCTTTGATAAAAGTCAAACCACAGCAACTGCAGCCGAAAGGTTTACTCCCAAGATCTAGTTTTGTTTTCAAGTCAGTTTGTTTTCTTCTTCTTTAGAAAATAAGTCGAGAAAAGGGACTTAAAAATGTTAAAACATCTAAAAAAAAAATCAGTTTTGGTAACGTTATGAAAAAACTTAAAGGGCCAGTGTGTTGGATTTAGAGACATCTAGTGGTGGTGGTGTAGA
>JASGAT010384099.1:0-20763 GCA_030220025.1 Chelon auratus | reverse complement strand
TTTGTTGTTCCCAAAGCGTTTGTGTGTGTGTGTCTGTGTCAGGCTGCATCCTGCTGGGGATGGCTGCTGCCATCAAGGGGTGTCATTGCTATGGGGTGGGGGTGCCTGATCTGGTCTAGGTGGGTGCTACACGTCTAAGTAACAGCCACACCAATGAATGCCAGGTCCAGAAGTTTCCCAGCAGAACACTGAACTGTCACAAGATGGTTTAAAAGTTATTCACTTCTCCTGTCAGTGGTCATAATGTTGTGGCTGATCGTGTGTGTTGTGCCGCTGTTTTTGGAGTAACTTCACTGTTTCTTAAATTACTCAAAGACCAGCGTAACAGGAGCCAGCTCAGCAGCAGAGTATTTCATGTGTACTCAGTCACTGCTTCAGCTCAAGTAGCTCTCACATCATCAGTCAGAAGCTCTGTCCTCTCGTTGGCACTATCCCAGACCACACTGACACATCCGCACAGTATTTCACTTTAACACCTTGAGGAAACCCTGACAAAGGACCTGCAAATAGATTTTTTTTTCTTTTTTGACAGAATGACGGACAAAACCAGCGTCAGCTGAAATTCTGCTGTAGCCGTGGAATCGCTTGAGTAATCTCCTTCTATCTCCTGTGGGGCCGGAGCGGCGCTGCTCGGCTTTACGAGGGCGAAGGGTACAACAGAACATGTTTTACTTTAATGGCTAATGCATTTTTAAACCACATCTCTTGTACTGAGTGCAGGAGTCTCCGAATATATTTGTTTTTTCCTAACTCAAAGGCTTTTCTGTGTCCTGTAGCTCTCAGTTCAGCAGTTTCAGAGGAGTGAGGAAAGTGTGTTTTCATATTAATCTTCTAGAAGGACGTTTGCCGTGTGCGTTCCTTCCACTGAATCACTGCAGCATCACCTGTAGTGATCAGTCACTTCAGTCTATTAGTCTACTGCAGGGGTGGCAAACTCATTTTAGTTCAGGGGCCCACATTCAGCCCAGTCTGATCTCAGGGGGCCTGGACCAGTAAGATAACAGAATGATAACTTATAAATAAAGACAACTCCAGATGTTTACCTTCGTTTTAGTGCAAATAAGAACATTATAATATGTTTAGATTTAATAAATCTACAAACCATTTTATAAAATGAAGTGTAATTTCAGCTCAGTGCTGCCATCTAGTGTCTGGCTCTGGTTTCTCAGATTTGGGTTTTGTTAGTGGACAAAGGAGACAGTTGATGTCTTCTATGTAGTTTTCATACTTTCTTCTTCTCCTTTCTCCTTCCATGTTCTTTCTTCTCTTTTCCTTCTTCTCCTCCTCTACCTCCTCCCTCTTCTTCGTCTTTCTTATTTCCATCTTCCTCCTCCTCCTCTTCATCTACTTCCTTCTCCTCTTTCTACTCTTCTTCTGCCTCTTCTTTTCTTCTCCCACCTCCTTCTTCCACCATCCCCCTTGTTCTTTATTTCCTTTTCCCTTCTTCCTTCTCCCTCCTTTCCCATCTACTTCTCCTTCTCCTTCTCTCCCCCCTTCTTCTTCTTATCCTCCTCCTCTTCATTCCCCCTCCTCCTCTTTCTCATTTCCATCTTCCTCCTCCTCCATTTCTTCTTCTTCCTTCTAACTTTTCTTTCTTATACTCCTTCGTCCTCCCTTCCCACCTACCTCTCCTTCTCTTCCTCCTCCCTCTTCTTCTTCCTTTTTTTCTCATTTTCACTTTCCTCCTTCACCTTCGTCTTCTCCTCCTCCTCTTTATTCACCCTGCTCCTCCTCCTCACCCCATCTTCCTCCACCCCTTCTTCTTCTTCTTTCTCATTTTCATCTGCCTTCTCCTCTTCTTTCTTCTCCTCCCTCCTCGCCAACTTCTCATCCTCTTTTCTCTCTTCTTCCTTCCTTCCTTACTTCATCCCCTTCCTTCTTCTTCTCCTCTCTCATTGCAAATTCGTATGTGTTTGACCCACTGATCTCATGCACTGGTGGCAACAAAGCTGAGTTTAGTCTTGTTCAGGGAGGCTAGGGCCACGGTTCTAGGTGCGGTGGAGCTGGTGTACTAATCTAGAAGCAACTCTAAAGCTCTTGGTTGGTTGCATTTCAAATATTTGTGCAAAAAAACAGTGAAAAACAAACTGAGACAACAGTGAAATGTCCTTTGTTAGTGGTGGTTCTGATCGTCCCTGACAGTGTTGTGCAGGTTCATGCTTCACAAGAGTGCACTTCACACTCAAGATGAACTAGTCCACATTCATAATTCACCAACTTTTAAAGTTCACAGTCTCAAAAGAGAACTAGACACTCCTCTTACCGTTCTGCCTCGCGGTTATTTCTTTGCTCAGAACTGAATTAATAATTTTTTTGCTTCACCTGTGCACTACTAGACGTAAAATAAAAGCAAAAGGCTCTTCTCTTGGTTCTCACCCCTTCTTTAATAGATTCTTGTGATCATCATTCACTCGGGGATCTTTTCCAAGATGGAGGGATGCTTCAGTGCTTCTAACCCTAACCCTAACCCTCACGCCGAGCATTAACATTAAAACATCAATGTTTAAGGTTAATCTTTGAAACGCCTTATCATAAGTTTTAACTTTACTTTGCTGCAGGAAGCCTATGGTTTCTGAGAGAACACACTGCTGCTGAAGTTTTAATGTTTTCAGAGCACCCTTGTGGAATAGTGGTAAAAAAGTGCGTACTCTGTAAAATTGGAAAGTCTGGTTAGATTCCAGTTGGGCGCCTTTGTTGTAGTCATCTCTCTCACTCCTTCCTCAGCTTTTAAACTATGTTAAGAACAGTTTAACTCTGGATAGAAACAATTATTCAGCAATTAATAGAAATGCAGCTCAATGTCAGCTCTCAGATATAGGTAAGAGAATTGTAAAAAAAAAAAAAAGATGATTTAATAAACCCCAAACCAAACTTCAAATCATGCTCAGGGGAAATCTTTAAGACTTTCTGTCATCTAATAAAATCTAGACTGAATTTGAGCCTGGATGCCTGGACACTGCAGGTCTGATTTAATCACTCCAGTTTAATTTAGTGGCTCCATTAGTCGAGTGTCAACTCAACAGAATAGCTGCAAAACCTCATGGTTTCATAATGAGATGAACGCTGACAGCCAATAGCCTGCAGTTAATCATGCTACCGAAATGCAAAGAGCATGTCTCAACTGATTTAATTTCATATTAATGAGCATGAGCTGCAAGAAGGTAAATTATAAGAGGGTGCAGGCCGGTGTTGTGGGATGATTTGTTGCTACATGGTTCGGGATTTTGGCTCGAATAAGTTAAAGGGCACTTTAAATTTGATTCTGCACAGAAGATGTTAAAAGTCAGGGATTAGTTTCAGATGTGTCCGTAAGTGATTAATTAAAGACAAAGCAATCAAGGCTCGTGTTCCCTGAGATCAATGATCTGAGAACTTTAAGACTGTTTTCATGCAGAGTGGATGTAAACAAGCTGCCTCTGTGCATATGCACCATATGTGAGCATGCAGCTACACACGAGTGCTCACTCATGCACGACGCATTTAATTCATGCACAGAAGACGCTGCCTCCTGTCGACTACAGCTCACTCATGCGCAGCCGAAGCGCAGCGTTTTCTCTGAGGCACAAGCTTCGACTCAAAACTATACACGGGGGGCGCACCTGATCTCGCGTGCTCGCCGCCGGTAGCTCTTAATGAATGAAACATGAACGATGATGTTACCCAGCTCCTCGTTAACTTCTCAGACCGAGGCAGAGTTATCAACAGACGAGCCGGGACCGAGACCTGAACGGCCAAGTGGAAGGTGAAGGACTCAGACTCGAGCTGATCTTTGAACCTGAAACGCCTCATTACCCAAGTTTGGCATGAAGAAGAAATGAAGGATGGAAGTGGATCTTACCTGTGTCTAAATCTCTCTTTAATTCTTTCATGCACACGCTGCTTGTTAATAATGCAGTTACACGATACGTGTGCCATGCATACTGATCACAACAGAGGATTCGTAGCACGTATACTGTATTGTTAAAGCTGCACAGATGAACCCCCTCCAGTGGTTGAATTCCCCCGGGATCCAGCTGCATCCACACATCCCTACTCCAGAGGTTTAATATTCACACTGGTCCTTGCAAACATAGAAACACAAGAACGCACACATACGTGCTTTAATGCTCTTTGACCTGTCAGTCGGCTGTTTCCACATCCACGCCGGTCACGCCTGTCACACCTGTCACAGCTGCTTAGCATTATTCCTGAAGCCCCTAAAGCATGAATATGTTGTTGCATATGTGTTTTTCGCTGCATACAAACGCTCCAGTTGACGATGGAGTTGTCACGATATATGCAGAAAGGGAGGGATGGAGGAAAAAAGTAGAAGCAACTAGAGTTGACAGAGGTTTGGTTTGGCAGTTTTACATTCAGTGTTATAGAATCTTTAACACTGAATGTAAAATGAATATATTAATGTAAGCGCTGGGAGTTGATGAAGACCATAGACTGTATATAAAAGAGATGAAGACACAAATAGATGAAACGACCACCAGGTACTGTGACTGGAACTTGTGGTGCATCATGAAAACCACGGGTTGAGTGCAGCTCATCAATAAAACATTTGAAATGAGATCCCATTTAGCATCTAGCTCACTCTACACTCACTAATTAACATATTTTAAACTATGGGCTACATTTATTGTACTTAGCTTGAAACCATACAATTATATAATGTAGTCGAACAGGAACGTGCATGGCAAATCAAATTGCAAACACATTACATCACACGTCTCGGTTGCACTACATTTATTGACCACGTCCTACCTGAGCACTGTGTCAATGAAGCTTCGAGTCGTCAACCATTTTTTTAAATAAAGTGTCAACGTTTTAATAAAAGCCTCGATTAACCATCGCTACCGACTGCGTCCAGATTCAGATGCTTGATTGACTGCGACTAAGGTTGTGTCCGGTTTGTTCCCCTCACACTGTGGCCAAGAAAAATCTTGTAGCGTGCCCTCAGCTTTAACAGGGGCAACTGAACAGACCAAGAGCAAAGGGGAAGGCAGGGCTATATGTGGGTAGAGGGGTTAACCAGACACAGGTGGAACTAATGAGGTCGGAGCCACAAGGGAAAACACAGAAAGTAAAGCAAGACAAGAAAAACCAAGGAAGAACCAAACCAAAGAAAATACCATCAGTTACAGATCAGATCTTTCACTGAATTGAAGCTACTGACAAAGATTTGTCTTTCCTAAAACTCAACTCAGCGGTCTTCGGCCTGGCTGACCTGGGGGAGCAGTTGTGCTGAATCTCCCCAGCAATTATCTTCGCAATCTGAGTCAGAGCAGCAACACTTATGAGCGAAGGGAGAGGGACCTCATAAAAGTACAGTAGGAGCGTCAGTGTTACTGTAACTAAATGTCCTGAGTAATTACATCCTCAAAGTGAATGCTAACAAAAGCACAAGGCCCGGCACGGGAAACCCACAAAACACTGAGGCAATAATATGGATTTCAAATGATGGGATTTCAATAGACGTGGGATGAATGAACACACACACACACACACACACACACACACACGACCAGCTAATTTTCTCTTACACCCCCCTACATGTCGACGTGCAATTAGATAAGCGGGTGTTCGACGAGGCTCTTGGCGCCCACGCGCTTCCATTTCAGCGTTGCTTTCATAACTGCACCAGCCCCGTTACCGGTGAACTCCATCAAACGGAGCCCCCTCGTCCTTCTCCAACACCGGGGGTCACATCCCGCCCGCCCACTCCGAACTAGCTAGTTTCCCCCTGCCGTGACACAATGTCGAAAAACCTAATGGTAAGTGCTCATCCTCCCCTCCCATCCCCGTCCCGCCTGCCCACCCGCTCCACGGTCCTATTGAACACGACTCCCCCACACTCAGCTGAATCCACATTCTGTAACGGAGCAGTTCAACGTCAATTTGGAAATCCAATTCACTCATTCTCAGTAATAGGCGCCAAAAGTCAATAACAGAGAAGGGAGCGGTTTAATGATTTTGATTACAGCCCCATTTCCAAGTGTCATTGGAGGCATGTCCCTTAATAATGTTTTTGGAAATGAAAGTGATTCATTTAAACGGGCAGTCTGGGGAGATGAACGGATGAATCATTCATCAACCGAGAGAAAATGTCTTTATCTTGAGTATTTGTGAGGAAATGATGTGAAAGCTGAGACTACACTGTCCATCATTCGCAGCGGAGCAAGGTGTAGCTCGGTGAAACACCCACCCATCAATAAAACACACTCAGAGACATTTGTGAATTATTAAAGACATGGACGCAGTTTTGCATTTCTTCATAAAGGTGTCAGTATGATTGAAAGTTTGCACCTGTGACCGATTTCTCCCCCTCCCAACCGATGGCACCCAGGGGTCACATCCTCACTGAGCACACAACTTCTCAGAAGCACAGCTGAAATAATTAAAATGAATGACTACAACATAAACCACTGCCACGCAGAAGACGCACTAGTGGTTGAACGACTTTTGTAATGATAGTCAAATCGACACCGACCAGTAAAAACACAATCGAAAGTAATGAACTCTACTTTTGTAACAGCTCATGTGCTACATACTGTGAGCTGCAGATATGTATAGCCTGTATAGAAACATGCAGCTCCTCAGCACCATCAGTAGCATTTAATAGTACTCCACAGTGTTGTTAGATGGGATAGTGTAGCAGGTATTTCTTTTACCACAGGACGTTTGGTGAAATTGTTAACTGACTGCTGTCCAGATGATTTGCACCGTTCCTCTGCTAGCATTAGCATTAGCCTTTTCAGGTGCATTGCAGTAGTACTTGAGTTGTATTCCAGGACTGACATGTCACGGTAGTATGGGCATCTTTTGTTGAAGTATTTCCACATTTTTGGTGAACCAATGACCCACTGGGCTCCTCACCTGTCTTCTAGGAGGCGGCCATGTTGTTACTGTCACATGATTTTACTTTTTCTTTCCTTTGTCACTTTTCATGTGTTCACAAAAACAACATGAATGAGTCTGAGGAGAGACAGCCAGTGTCGTCCCTGTTTGTTTCTGTTCATACCCTCTCACTGCAGGTTTTCATCCATCATCCTTCAGCTGTGACCTTTCGCTACAGCTATAAACTATTTTTTCCTTCTGGCGTGTTTAGACAGCACTTTATGCAAATCACTAGCTCACTACAAACTCTTAAGGTGACATTAATTACCAGTTTTACCTTAAAACAGCAGCTTCAAACTGGAAAAGAAATGTTTTGAAAGGTTGAAATCTAATAAAAGTTTGTTCGTATTGAGTTTATATTGTGTCACGGCATTAGTTTGTTTTTCCAGGTTTCAAATCTTGTAAATGCTGATCGGAAAACTGCAGCTCATACTTTACATTTGGAAAGTCGTGTGTATGGACCAAAACATTGCACGATGATACTGTACATTTCCACACGTATTGCACTGCACTGACTGCACAGTTGCAACCTTGAACGTCATTTGATTTTTGCCAACATTCTCTAGAGCTCTGGTTTGAAACAGATGGTCAGAAAAACAAATCGGGTCTTGGAAGCGAAGACGACATCTACTTGCATTGTGACTGAGATGAGGATTTTGTGCTTGCTGCATGATGATGAACCGCATTCTCGTATCTATCTCTGCTCAAACTAAATCTTGTTACATACTATGCAAGAAACGAGAAGTTTGTTCTTGCTCCTAAGGGCAAGAAAAAAAGTTTGTTCTGGCCAGGTCATTGATACTTCACGAGAAACTCAAGTGCCGGGGATGTCCTAATGGGGCCCATGCACTGCAGTATATGTCACACACGCTAAGCATTGTGGGAGATGGACAACGAGAGCCCAGGAGAGATTAGCAGTCATACTACGAATATTAGCATCTGGGAGCTCACATAGTGGCCGCCAGTCACTTAACCACACCCACTTCCAATTTCTGACCATAGTTGCCGGACACCACATGAGAAAAAAGTTCTGCACGGTTGATGAGGGCTGCGAGAACAAACTTCTGGCTTCTTTCAGACTATGTAACGGCCTTTAGAGCCCATTGAATTTCATGTACCAGAGTCCTGCAATTACCTCATGTGGCCACAGGCGGAGCGCCACTGCATAGCAAAAGTCACGTGGCGCACCTTTAAAACCGACTGCAGGTGCTGCCTGTGGGCGCTTTTTAGTTACCTCGATATCATCACAGAGTCATCTGTCCAAACTCGTCCCGCAGTATGTCAGAAATAAGGAGTCCTGCAACGCTACTGCGAATAATCTCCTGCTCGGGGTTAGGGCTGCAAGACACGATGAGGTGTGTTAACTGTGCAGCCCAGAGGCACCTGCTGCATATTTGCTCGTGAAGTTTATCGCGGCTCAGATCCTTGCTGCTAAAGCTGAATGTGTGCAAGGGCACCTTGAGGGTCGATGGAGGGCCGCTGCCCTTCGAGAGGCTGACAGAGTCATTTGTCAAACGCGGGGAAGGCCATGAATTTGCTGCACCCGCTGTCTTATCCGCATGTTTAACCCCCTGCGCCCCTAATACACACACACACACACAAACATACATACATACATACAGCAGCTGCCCTGTACGCCATGTACGCCCGGGGATCCGGATCTGATGGAATTAGAGTGAGACAGAGCGGGAGAGCGGGGCAGAGGGAGACAGAGATAGAGAGTTTATTTAATTAGGGAGAGACAGGAAGAGGACTGAGTGACATCATTTCAATGTCGCCTCACCACCCCCTCCCCGAGAAACTGTTCACTGTCAAAAGCTCCATCTGGTAGACACATGACACACACACACACATTCATGTCCACGCAGACAAACACGTACCCTGCATGCTCCATCACTGAGTCAGTAGTTCAGACAAAAAAAAACAAAAAAATAAATAATAAAGCTGCTCCGTTTCACACAGCCCAATAATTAATCAGCTGCTTCGCCGCCACCGTACGGCTCTGACATTCTGCCCGTGTCACGGTTCAAGCAGGACGTCCACCCAGCCAGCACTGTCCACGTGACACATCAGGTCGCCATGTGAAGCTTCGGCTGACGTGGAATCAAAAGGTTTAAAAGGAAGCATGAAAAGCAAACGTGACAGTGGGCGTCAAACTTTGGAGGCTCTGGACATCGAAGAGTTTGAGAAGCAGGTCTGGGACCGAGGTGCCTCGAGCAAGCACTCAAACCCCCAAACTGTTCCCCAGGTGACACACAGGTGGCAGCCCACTGCTCTGAGTGTACGCGGTACTAAAGGATGAGTCAAATGCAATTAAATTTTCAATGCAGCTCTACCACCAACACGGTCTTTTGTTCATTTTTTCAGAAATCTCCCTGCAGCATTCAGTCCTCTTTGTCTTACACGTCACAGCTAACCGGTATTTATTAATTTATGGACTTGTCTTTATATTTAGTCTGCAAAAATCTCATTGTTAAGGGGAATCAGGTTTGTCAGAGGCTACTAGAAGACATCTGAGACGACTCATTTTTAGTGTAGGTCAGCAAATGATGAGGAGAGAATGAGAATAAGACGATTTTTATGTCTGAGCTTTGAGAAAACTTTGACTTTCACGCGCTCATTCAAAATCTACTAATGAACGCGATAAACAAAACCTTAGAAGCCACCAATTCTTCTATAACCAACAAAAAAATACTACCTTCATAAGTTAAAAAACTACATTTTCTTTACTTTCGGACATTTGGATTTGTAAAAACAACAAAACACACAGTCTATAGCCATGCTAGCACTTCTAGCAACACGTTTTTTTTTTAACTAAGCCAATGCTAATGCTAACATTCTGCAGCTTTAGTATTTACGATGATGTAGCATGTTAGCTTGCAAATGGCAAAATGGTAAAAAGGCCTTGTTTCTATAGGTAGCCAGTTTTCTACATAGTGGTCCTCAAAGTGCTTAGAGCAGCTCAAGATTCAGTGTCTTGCTCAAGAACACTTGGATGCATATTGAACCGCTAAACCCTCTGGTTCAGGGAGAACCTCTTCTATTCACTGAGCCACAGCCTCCTCCAATAAGCATCAGTGAGCAGCTAAATCTGATATTTGTTCAATTTCACAGGCAAATTAACATTTTCTCCTCGTAACAAAGATCGAAGCAAAGTCAGCAGGTCTAATCTGCATGCTAATAGTACTAACACACCATAGTAGTTTAGATATTGCTGCTATTAGTTCACCTAACACACTTTACCCCGTGTTTCTTTATGACCTGAGGCCCAGGCTCTTTCTTTAAAACCAACCATCCCAGAGTCCCAGAAGCTCAGGGCAGACGTGTATGAAATTTTAAACAGCGTACAGTACATGCGGCATATGGTTGTGCGCGGTGGGTGCGGGTGCAGTGTGTGTATATATATATATCGTGTTTGTATGTTTCCTTCTTTGATTTCCTTGACTGAGTGTGTGCATCCCAGCGTGGAGCGGATTGAAAGAGCCTCTGTGAAAAACCACCCAGCAGGTGAAGTGTTCATCGAAGTGTGGTTTGTGTATTTCAGAGCGAGTGCGCATGTTAAGCGCACGGTGTTGGAGGAGTGAACCTGGACGGATCAGTGGCTAACCACGGGGGACGAGGTGTCTATGAGAGCTGTCAGGGAAATCCAGCGTGAGTGTGTTTTATGTGTGAGCAGGTGACATTGAGTGGATCGGTTTCACTGTCACTGTTTTAAGTAATATTAGGTCTAAGTGGGTAGAAAGAAAGCTGAACCACAAACTACTAATTTTGAAGCCTTGTCCGTACATTACAACATGGACGCCTCCTAGAAGACAGGTGAGGAGCCCAGTGGGTCGTTGGTTCATCAAGTGTGAGGAAATACTTCACTAAAGATGAAGCCCATACTACCGTGACATGTCAGTCCTGAAATACAACTAAAGTACTACTGCAATGCATCTGAAAAGGCTAATGCTAACGTTAGCAGAGGAATGGTCCACATCCTCTGGACAGCTGTCAGTTAACAACTTCACCAAACGTCCTGTGGTAACAGAGAGAAGGAGGCTGCACATCAACTATTTGATAGTAAATTTCATTGTTTGTTGTTTGTTGTTTTTTTATTGTTGATGGTACTGAATTGCTGCCTGTTTTTATACAGGCTATACATATCTGCAGCTCACAGTATGTAGCACATGAGCTCTCTGTTCTTAGCATATAGATTCAGATCAAGAATATAGATTTAATTTCTAATAGTGACGTCATCAGAGACTAGTCGATGTCAAATAACAGTCGACTTTAAAACATCTGAACTCGTGCAACCCCTACCGTACGTAAACACATTTGCTCGTTGTCCATCCATCTGTAGCTGTCAGATGGTTGACAGTGGACCTTCCTCTTGTACCCTTGAAGCCTGCTACCAATTGATCATTGCATCAATCACATTGCCTCAAAGTTGAGGTCAGTTGGTGCCCACCCACGTCACTCTCATCGCTAGTCTCCCCCAGAATAAACTTTAGGATTTAGGCTCATTTTTTCAGGCTGTTTGGTAAAAGGGGACATTTCATTTTAGTGAAAGACCTGAAGCAAACATCCCATACTTTTAAGAATATGTGTAAAACTGCTTGTAAAATACAAACCTGCAGCTAAGTCAAATAGTGAACACGTGGCAACAATTAGCCTCGCCTCAAGGGTCCCATTTCTTCAAACCAGATCCACCTGCAGCGCTCACAAATTAACAAGCTCTACAATATTTCCCCCTAGAAAAAAATAAAATAAAAAATAAAGGCCAAAAATGACAACATCAATGTCAATTTGCCATTTCACGGGGTGTTGTGTGTGGGAAATGAAATCTTGAGATCTTGACGTCGTGTTGCGGTTGCCAAGCAACCGAACCGAGGATGCCTGCCTCACGACAAAGAAATAATCCGATGAAGTAAAACGGCTGCTTACTGATTTTACTTCGTCTTTAAATGCGTGTTTTCCAAAGAGTATTTCTTTAATGAAATGGAACATTATTATGACAAAAATACCCACATGCAGTACTGGAAAAAACACATATCTGAGGTGAGACACAAGCACAAGGATTTGCTCCTGTTTTCAGGCTGAAGGTCTTCACGTTTCTGTTCAGGAAGATGAAGGCTCCTCTTTGATTGCGTTGTTTTGTGAGAGCTGATGATTTGCAGATCATTAGTTTCCTTCCCACTTAGTAATTGCAGCTTTAACTTGAGGCAGATTTTTGCTACGCTAATTGTAAAATTATAAAACATACTTAAAGCAGCGACTAAATGAAACCACAGGGACGACTCCTTTAAGAACTGACCAATAGTTTCCCCTTGAGTGTCTCATAAGCAGTCCCTTATTTTTGGCCTGAGGTCACATTTCCTCATAACGGGTGAATTTGTGAGTTCAGATACATGTGTACACGGGCAAGACTGACTGCTTTTTTAAATCCTGTACGTCATCCATCAAAATAACCCTAACTGATCACGACAGATCCACAGATTAGGCGTCTTTCATGCGCACGAAAGCGCCGTAAAGGCATTACAGGACGACCTCGGGGTCACACTGAGACGGATCGGGGGCAAGCAACCCAGGCTGCAGGAGCAGAAACCATCAGGGAGGCTGTAAAACAGCGGGAAAATGGTTTTGTTCATAACCCCCTGTCAGCAGGGGTCACAGCACAGATTATTTCACCAACATGTCAAGGCGTAAGGGTGCCATTACGGCAAATACACGCTGGTGGGTGGAAACTGTGGGATCGTAGGGGTTTTTTATTTTTTTTCCTTCACTCGTAATAAACTCCCTTGATAGTAAATGCCTGTAATGGACTGCACTGAGGTGAGACGTGAAAAAGAGAAGAAAAAATGCAGCTGCAGCAAACACGGCAGAAAAGATTCTGCTGCTGCTGCTGAAATTGAGTTTTTCCTTGAAACCTGCTGCTGTTGACTTCTTGCACCATATGAACCACGCCAAAACAAATCTCCCTGAACATTTGTAGAAATCAAGGAGAAAGGATAAAAAATCACCTCAGTCGCTTCATCAGATGCATGAGGTGTTACGGCATTAGCACAGACGTGAAGGGAGAGGAATCGTGCTGCTCTGAGAAAATTAAACTCCGGAGGAAAACTGAAGTTCAGTGGAAAGAAGTAAACAGAAGGTTTGGGGCCGAGAGGAAGAGATTCCTCTTTGAAGTTATCAAATTAAAGTTTGTGTTGTCCTTGGCTGAGGAACGCTTGACAGCGTGCCCGTTCTGCAGGACTTTTACTTCAGTGAGAATGCGTGAGCGTGTGTCGTCGTGTACGCGTGCACGTCAGTTAGCACAGAGGCCAGTGTTTCACTACTACACACCGTCAAACACCATTCATCACAATAAGAGAGTTGCCATCATTTTTAATAGCGCCGCGATCCTGTTGTGGGGATCGCAACACAAGCCTGCAATTAAATGGAGACGCTTTTCACTTTTATAGCCTGCGACACAGCAGAAGGGTTGAATCTCTGGAATCCATGTTAAAGGAAAAACATTTCAGCTTTTGAGACAGATTTCTCAACACAGACAAGAAAAATGAAGAGATGTTGACAAGAACAGAGGGCATACATTTACATGGGGTTAAAATCCTATCAGAACAAAAATGTCTAGCCCCATTTATATGACATTTTTAAATTGGGTTAAACCATGTGTCAGAAGAGACAAAAAGGCAGCAAACAGTGTCGGGACAGCGTGCACCAGGTGAAAAGATGATCAGAGTCAGAATTTATGTGGGCAGTGACGTTGACAACATGCGTCTGTCTTGGTCAATTTCAGCGTTTCCAAGAAAGTTGCACGATGCTTCAAAAGCAGGCAAAGCCACTTTATTGGCCATGAAGAAAAGGGTATTCTTGTTGATGTTTTGCAGCACGTAAACACATAAGTTGCAATCTCTGACCAAAATGTGTATGTAAACATAGCCAGTGACAGAAAACAGTGGTGACGCTGGGTTCTGGGAAGTAAGGTAGAAACTTGGAAATTTCAATGTTGCTGCAGCAATTTAGGGAGGGAGGACCCAAATGCAAGACACCAAGAAGAGGCAGGAGCAGGCAACAAAAGGACTTTAACAGAAACTCAAACACCAGAACGTAAGGCGCTGCAGAGATGGCAGGGTAATCCAAACACACAAATCCAAAAGAAACTGGTGAAGACCAAAAAACCAAGGATGAACGGCAAGGAAAAAAATCCAAAGAAGTAACGTCAAGGGGAAATATAACACACACAGCTTGACAGACAACAAAGAGAAAGATGGGACTACTTGTGCATGTGCAGAGGGTTAACGAGACACAGGTGAGACTAATGAGGGCGGAGCAAGCAAGGAGAAACTAGACAAGAAACACAGAGGATGGACTTTACAAAATAAAAACAGGAAACACAAGAAAAACCAAACAGAGTTACAGGAAATATTTAAAACTCAAAACTACAACATTTACAGGCTGTCAGCATACCATACATAATCTATAATCTATAAATCCAAACTAGTATATTCTGTCATAGGGTAGATGGAAGAGGCCCCCTAGAGGTGGTTGTGGAGTATTGTCGAGGCGCTGTAGGACCTTCATAGGTTGTCTTTCCAAAACATATCCAAATGTTGCCAGACTTTCTCATTTTTATCACGGCTCCTCAACAGAATATACACCACAAAATTCTTCTTTCATGGAAATGAGAGTGAACTGCTCACCTACATATCTGGAGAGAATCCTGACAGTCTTGGCACAAAAAGAACAAAATAATAAATGGACAATCATGAGCCACCTTTCTTTTGTCCCGATCGGAGCACTGACACGTAAACGACATCACCTCCGACCCAAATTTACAGATGCTGGCGTGGCGTTGAGCTGGAAAATAGCCATTTTCCTTCTGCTGATTGTTAAAGATTTACAAAAGATGGAGGGGAGGGGAAAGGGAGGCTGACAGATTGTCAGGAGGGAAAATAAACAGATGCATAAAGAGGTGGTGGTGGTGGGAAGATGAGGAAAACATTTCTGAAGATGATGCACACAACCTGCAGAGAATAGCCTTATTCTTATTTCTGAACGCTTTGAAATCACATGTATAAGTACGTACGTGCAGGTGTGTGAGTGCAGGTGTGTGTGTGCAGTGCAGGCAAAGGTAAACACAACTGTAAAAGCAATTTCACAGCACATGCGTAGGAGAATGAGTTTGTATAAAACCACAGGAGGCACACATACCGTGGTGATAAAAAAACATACAGAACTCCTTTTACCACCTGGCTCATATACATGTGTGTCACGGATGAGGTGACCTGAAAATGTCCTCTGTGAAGTCCGAGCTCAGTATCAACCCCCTCATCAAACCCTCAGCTGCAGCTTCATTCCAGGTGCAGAAGAAAGAAGTGGCGTCCAATCACAGGTTGGCACTCACCACTCCAGACTGGAATAAGGTGCTGCCGCCTTTGTTCCAAGGATGTCTGCTGAAGTGCTGATTAGTTTTTATTTTTGAGAGGTTCAGACGATTTGTATTTGAAGGGTTGCTTTTCATATTTTTATATGTGAAAGGTCTAAGAGAGGTGTGGATTCAAGGTCGGAGACCATTTTGAAACGGACCACAGAGCGAGTGACAGATCGTAGACTAGATAGTAGATTTAGAATTTGCAGCAAATTCTAAACATATAATGGAATATGGCCCACACATGGAACTTGGACATTTTGATAGTAGGTGGCAGCATTCGACATCGTTAGCATGTCTAGAAACACAGTTGTGCAGCGAATTCGTCGATCGCACGTGATGCAAGTTGTTAACTATTTATATAGAAGTTGACGATAACTTGTAACGACCAAAACCAAAAATCTCACCTTCCTCCTGTCCTACCAGTCTTCCTTCAGTCCAAAGCATCAGCATTCCCACTGGGTACAACAAAGAGTTATAAAATATATACATACGTATATATATAGATACGTCCAATTACTTATTTGCATACACACCTTTTCTCTTTAGCTTAGCCTATGTTAGCTTAGCTTCGCTTAGCTGGAAACAGGAAACAACTAGCCTGGCTCTGTGCAAAGCAAATCTGTATATTAGCTCCTTAAAAGCTCACTCACAGTCTTAGAATATTTCAGTTTTACTGAAAGTGTATTTAAGTGAATTTTTTCCTCGTTTCTAGGCTTCGCACTAAGCTAAGCTAAGCTAAGCTAACCTGAGCTAACAACAGGAGGCTTGATACCACTTCATGTCTGCTAGTGATACCAACCCAGACAAACAAATAATGTTAAAGGGGAACTACTGTTTTTTTACAACCTGTACGTTATTTCTGGCATATCGTTCGGATGATATTTAGATCTGCGTATATCCATATAATGGGAGTGAAAATGTCCTGAAAATGAAGTCCGAGTATCAATCTCAGTGTCAACCCCCTCATCAAACCCTCAGCTGCAGCTGCATTCCAGGTCAAGAAGAAAGAAGTGGTGATATTTAGATCTGCGCCCATATAATGGGAGTGACTGGGGCACCGCAAGACAGCTTCTAAATAACGCATTATCTGCAGCAAAACTCATTCATTTCACCAGTATTTTGTTATGATACGCTAGTGCTGTTCCCCGTTGAGTCCAGAGTTGCCTGTTTTCTATTCGTTCTTTGGCCAGCTGTTCCTCTGTCTGCCTCCGCGTTCCTCCTTTCAAGGAACTCCTCATCTGTACTCAAAACAGTAAGGACGTCCATCATAACCAAAGTCGTCGTCCACGACCTCAGAATCGGAAAAATATTCAGCCACGTTGCAAAAAAACTAGCAGTAGCAAATTACAGGTAATCAAGCCACGCGGCGCTCAGAGATGACATCATCCAGGTCAGAAGTTAGTAGGGCGACCTACAGACCCAGAATGATGATAACAGGTAACTCCAGACTCTACGGGAAATAGCACTAACGTACAATAACAAAATATTGGCGAAATGAACGCGTTTCACGGCAGATAATGCGTTATTTAGAGGCTGCATTTCGGTGCCCCAGTCACTCCCACTATATGGATATACGCAGATCTAAATATCGTCCCAACGACTCCAAATGACAGCAAAAGTCATATGGGTGAGTAAATGATCGTATTTTATGCCAGAAATAAGGTCCAGATTGTAAAAAACTGTAGTTCCCCTTTAATGATACATTCGTCTGGATGAATCTTTCCATCAAGCGAGTATTTAATCAATACAAGTATTGGGGTTTCCAAAGCAGCTGCCATCCATCAACACTATTAAAAAACATTACATCAATAAAACAAAACAACATTAGCTTACATGACAAATGGACTGTATCAAATTATCCTCTTCTTTCCCCAATATCCCGTGCAGTGATTTTGGGTCATGTTGGATCGCCTCATCCCTAGAGCTAACTGTCAGCTGTTAATAACCTTTTTAATAAAAATGCAAAAACAAAATGTAAGATTTAAAGATTTGTGCTTGAGGAACAAAAGAGAAAGTGGATTGCAGTAAAATTGTCACCCTTTGACATTTAGTTTCACAGATTGTTCCTTTCATCCAGAGAGGAGTGGGTGACACTTCAACTCCCGGGAGAGGAGGCAATATTCTTTATCATCACTGGAGGTGAGGGCGAGAGGAGAAAATGATGGCAGGACAACGGCCGCGCCCTCTTAGAAGTAATTCAGTTTCCTCTGTCACATGGAAGGTCACTCCATATGAGACATTGGACAACCCCATTTAGCTGTGCCACAGAGCCCCAGTGGCTTAGCAAGAATTAGACGGCAAGCAGCAGAAAAGCTCTCTGCCGGTAATCAGTACAGACAGAACAGGGAGAGCAGGCGTCCCATCATTACACAGAAATGATAGTTCAATTACAAAGACGGCTTTTTCTACTAAAATCCCTCAGACACGTGTTGGCCTGACCCTTTTTATTAGTTAGTGATTATAGAGCCCAATGATACCAACATGATTATGTCGTTGTATACAGTATAGTCTATGGCTGCCTCCAGTGAGATACACCAGACCTCAACCTACTGAGCGTTATTATTGTGGTGATTGTGATTCAAGACTTATTCAGCTAAACAAAAAAGGACGTTCATCTTTTAATGTTAGCCGAACATTTCAACTCTTCATCCGTTGGTTTTGGCTAAATGTCCCATATTTGCTAATTTGTTGAACTGCTGGTAAATAATATTTTCCTCCGATGTTTTTACAATTTCATCTGTTTATCCTGTTTTCTTTTGGCTAACTCAGCTACATTTTTATGTTTAGCCTACTCAGAGCTAATTATTTAAAGTGCTTGTTCGTTAGCTAATCATTTCAGCAGTTTGGCTAACTGTTTCTGGTTTTATTTTATTTAATTGCTGATAACTACTTATTTGTATGTATTATTTCAAATGTTTGCCCATTAAACTATTGTATATGTTTGATCTTTTGGCTAGCCTTTTTTCTTGCTTGTCTCTTAGCTAACCATTTCAGCCGTCAATCCTTAGCTATTTTGCTAATTGTTTTGTTTTGTTTGCTAATAGTTGAATCAAGATATATCCATTATTATTTAAAATGTCTGTTTCTCTTGATTTCTTTCTTTGCTAATAGGCTGTAACTGAACTGCTTATTGAGTGTAAATTATTAACCATTTCTCCTTAGCTGTTGACTTCAAAAGCTGCTGTTTTTATTATTTTTTTTCGCCAATAACTGAACTGCTTATTAATCGCTAATTTAGTTAAGATGCTTTATCCTTTGGTTTTGGCTAACTAGGTAAAGTTTTCAAATGTTTGTCTGTTAATGTTAGCTAACCATTTCAGCTGTTTATCATTTGGTTCTGGCTAACTAGTTAACGTCTTCACATATCTGTCCATTCATTTTCCCTGTCCATTTCCGACATTCACCCTTTGCGTTTGGCTAACCGTTTAAGCTGTTTCCATTTTTGCTTCAGTAATAACTAAACAGCGCAGCGACAGTTAATTATTTAAATGTTTGTCAGATAATTTGTTTAGCTAACCATCTTAGCAGTTTATCCTTTGGTTCTGGGTAACTAGGGAACTATTTCAAATATTTTTTCCCCCTAGCATACTTGAACTGCTATCCCTTAATGTTAGCTAATAATTTATCCTTTGATTTTGGCTGTTTCCAGTTTTCCTGCTTCTCCACAGCTAATGATTTTAGCTATTTGCACCTTAGCCTAAAGTTTTGTTCTATTTTGACCATCATTATAACTACTTTAATTTTTCCACCTATCAAAAGCATGCAGCATTAACGCTGTGTTTTTAATGTGGCCGGCTGTGAGCACATAGCTTCTAATTTATTGCTGCAATAAATTACAAAAGGAATTACCCGTCGTTATGTACTGCCCCGATCTACTTCTTCTACTCATATCTATAGAAGTACCCTCTGGGGTGCAAGTACTGTTACATGGGAGTCATTGTAAATGTACCAGCACAGCAAACATACCCAACACAAAAGCCTTAAATTTTAGCAGCCGAGTCAGTTTCTGCTTGCTACTCGCTGTGTTTGTCGGGATGTGTGGGTGTTTAAATTTTCATCATCAAATAAAACCAATATGTGTTCGTCTGTTTGGTGGTTCAATGCAAAATAAGTGAGATAGGGAGTTTTACCTCCTCCTCCTCCTTTCACACTTGTATTTACTGGGAAGATGAATAGATTTAAAGATCCGGACTTCCTGCACCGTCAGCTGAGACGTGTCTTTGCGGAGCTTAGACAAATCCCTCCATGTCTCGAGATTAAATGTTGGGTTTCTCCTAACTTCAGAACTTTTGGCTTCAGATTATCAAGCGGCTCAGTTATCTTCATCGCCGGGAAGAGGAGGATGAGGAGGAGGAGGAGGAGGAGGTCTGAAACGTTTTTGTTCAGAGAGACAAGGTCAAGTAAATATGGCTTGGAATTAATCCAAGCTGAGCAGGGTTCCTGTTTGAAAGAGCCCCAGCTGTGCGTTGCCTAATGCCCCTCTGGGTGAGTTGATGGTCAAGGCTGGCCTAAATGGTTTCTCTCCCTCTCTCTTCCCGGCAGACGGATTGAGCGGCAAGCTGATGATAAACGGGACACGATGATGGACGAGAGAGGGAGGGAGATCTTTCAATCAATCTGTCATCCGCAGTTCCTGTCTCATCTGCGGGACTGATGCCACGGTCGATACAGGCAGGCTTTTGTTGCCGGCAGATGTGGGTTTGTGTTCAAGTGGCTTACAGTACCTGCTGTACAGTCGCAGGCCGGTGTGCAAATAAGAGAGGTATGAGTTTGTTTGTTTAGTCTGTGCGCGCTGGAAGCTTGTCTGGTTCAGACGTGTGTACGTGTGCGAGTGTGTTCAAACGTGCTGCGCTGAAGTTAGGCAGGCAAACAGTCACCATCTGCCGCCTGGAAATACCCACCGATATCACACATCACACATTATAAATGCTCACTTCAGCAGCGGCTCAGTGGGGGCAGCTCTCCTAATCCAAAACATATGCGTGAACGGTGCGATCGTTTGATCTCTGCACCTTATTTTACATCGTCGACTGTTAATTAGATAAGAATGGAACAATGTTTTTGAAGTCAGCTTTGATCAGTTTTTTTGTGAACCTCCAGGTTTCACCTCTCATCTTGCTAGGGGATGTCCTGATCAGTATCAGGGCCAATGCAGGAGTTTTTAAAATTATCGGATCCGTAGCTAGGCTTCAGCCCAGCCTGATGTGTTGTGTAGTTATTTATTTTAGGTCTGACGTAAACTAAGGCTATCGGGAGCTTATCCCAGCTGTCCTCTCGGGCCAAGAGGCGGGGTCCACCCTGGACAGGTCTCCAGTCTGTTACAGGGCTAACACAGAGAGACACTCACACCTACCGCCAATTTACAATCACCAGTGAACCTAACCAGCATGTCTTTAGACGGTGGGAGGAAGCTGGAGAACCTGGAGAGAACCCACGCAGACACAGGGAGAACATGCAAACTCCACACA
>JASGAT010384098.1:0-17159 GCA_030220025.1 Chelon auratus | reverse complement strand
TCTTCTTTCTTTAGCAGAAGGTTTTCAGGTTCTGACATGCTGTGATAAGGCATAATTGAACCGGACACTTAAAACAGAGCAAACAACAGGAATCAAAGTTTTCATCATGACTGCGTCTGGAATTATTTTCATCATTAATTACACTGTTGATCATTTTCTCCATTAATCAATTACTCGTTCTGCCTGTGAAATGTCAAGTAACAGTGAAAAATGGCCTTTGTAATTCCCCAGAGTCAAGCTGCCTTTCACTGACTAATTGTTTCGGCTCTAGTTATTACGCATAACTCAAATTTTCTCCTGACATGTATTTCTTATGGCACTGGGCCATGAATTTAGATTAAAACATAAATGCAAACAATGTTAAAAGCAGATCTCTCAAACACAGGGTGTATTTTTACTGCGTTATAATTACAAATCTGCCCTGTTTCAAGCTGATTAATACTTAGTCGTTGCTGCTAATAACATAACTATACATGTGCTCTCAAAGGACCAATTAGAAATCTAAGACATGAGTTTGAGTATGACCTTAAGTATTTCGTAATTTCTTTAGCATTAAAACTGAATAGGTATTCTTTGAAGGTAGAGTGCTATGCGCAGCTGCAGGACATATTCAGCTTCAGGATGTTCCATAGTCACAAAGACAGTAGCTGAACATTTTCTGCCTTTAGTGAAACTTCTTCAGCAGGAAACCAGGTTAAATCACACTGTACAAACAAAAAAGATATTTATGATTTGCGAGTGAAGTTCGAGATCAGAAATGATCTGATGCATGAGTTCGCTTCTTTGGGGGCTCATTTTAGTGGGAGCGCCTCAAACGCAGGATACTGTGCATGTCTGTAAAAAGAAAAGGGTGAAACAGTGAAAGGGGAAGAGTTCATTTCAAACTTTGTCTTCTGCAGTGTTACTTCTATCTGTCTTTGCCTCTAAACCAAACTTGGAGACTACACATCTGCTGAGGACACACATTGTGTATTGTTTTGTTTTTGTGCTATTTTTTTTATAAAACAAAAAAAAAGTGTAGATATTTTTATTCCGCTTCATGATAAATATGAATACACTTATGCGTACACCAATCAGCCACAACATTAAACATTCTGCTGGAAAACTTTTGGACCTGACATTTGTGTGGATGTTGCTTAGACATGTACCAGCCACCTGATCCAGACCAGGCACCCCCACCCCATAGCAATGACACTCCTTGATGACAGCAGCCATCCCCAGCAGGATGCAGCCTGACACAGGCACACACACAAAAACGGTTTAGGAACAACTAAAAAAAACATGAAGAACAGCACAAGGTGTTGACCTGGCCTCCAAATTCCCTAGATCCCAAACTGATCAAGTTTCTGTGGGATGATCCACCCAAAGGCCCCCACTAACATCCTGTTTCCAGACACCACAGGACACCCTCAGAAGGCCCACGTCCATTCTCTGATGAGTCACAACTGTTTATGGTCATAATGTTACGGCTGATAGAAAAGCATCATGGTGTAAGAATGAATTGTGCCAAATTGTTCACATATTGATGGTTATATTTTAAACATGTGCAAGCACAGCGAGTAGGGCGGCCGTGCCACGGCCATTTATATAAACAAACCTTGTTTTTCTGGAGTTTTTTGGTCGAGTTACAAAATGATTCATTTTCACTCATAACAATGTCCCCACACTTGGCATGTTAATATACTGGCCTCAGTAGTTGGCTGTTGTGGATAGGAGCTGTAGTTTTTCAGCCAGGAATATATTGCAAAAATGATTTCACAAGGGTTTAAGGGTGAAGTGAATGCTGTTTTTTCTTTCTTCCTTTTTTTTTTAACAAAGGTGTCTTCCCTACAAACACTATTCCAGTGTGTGTGTCTGTGTCTGGGATCTTGGTCAGCTGAGGACTGAATAGGCTCTTGGTCAATCATGGGGGAACCTGACAGAGCCAGCATTTAACACGCATTTCTCAAATTTCACAGTACAACACCTCCGGTCTGTAGGGCAAATGCACATTAAAGGGAACACATCAGAAGTTTGGGCTCAACTCCTCACTTCATTCTGGAATTATGGCCATTTTTGAAATAGCAGTCATAGTCCCTGGGAACAGCTCGTGGCTCGTTGGAGTCGTGAAACTGTGATAAGTACTAATTTTGCTGCGGTGTTATCGTTGTAAACTTTATACACCCCCGTGTCAATTTCAAATGATGCCTTTTAATTGGCACTTCCCTTTAAAATGACACATACAAGTGTGTAGACAACAGTCTGCACGAGGAGGACGCTTCCGGGCGATACCTCGCTCAAACAAAGAAATGCATCACCATTAGCACTCAAGTGACAGGGGTGCGTTTTCTGAGTGGTCATTAAAAAAGTGAAGAATCACCCCAATTACCCCGGCAGTGGCCTTTTAGTGACAGGGCTTCTAATTAGTGCAAGAAGTATCTATCTCTACTGAGAAAACTGAGAAGAGCGGAGAAATGCTGCGAATGAGAAAGAGTGGGTCACTGCGGCTCTGAGCCTCTAAGAGGGGTCCTTATGTATAATTAACCGGATACGTTGGTTTAAGTTTGTAGAAGGAAAAAAATATATATATGCGTAATTGAGTCTTGTCTCTACAAATGGAAATTCGAATGAAAATCAACACTGCAAGTGGCTTATTATACTTTACTCCATTAGTTTTTGACAGTTCAGAGACGATTGGTGGACATAAACAGTTCTGTTCTTGTGCTGGATCCTAAAGAGCTAACACTCTTATCTCTAATGTGCCCAGGAGACATAGATTGGATTATTTTCATTAACAAAAAAGAGAGAGTGCAATTTAGCAAGCTTAGCCTTTCTATTTGAGTGTTTGCACTCAAATATTTTACTTGTAAAATGCCTTATTTCATAGTAACGCCACCATTTCTGCAGCAGAAAATGAGCTCAAGCCCCTGGAATACTTGTCTGAACGTGGTCACACTGTCACTGGGCAATAGACCTCCATATCCGGAATTGCCTTTAAAATGCTCTATGTTCCTAAATAGAGATATATTTGAAGTTCGCAAACACTAAAGGGAAACTTGGGCTTGTTTGTTTGCAATATGACATTAAGTCGTCTCATCTAAACAAAGGGGACGGTAATGACTGCAGCCTTGAGTCATATCGAACTAGCTCGATTCATGGGAGTGAGTCACGCTGTCTTTTAGTCTAAATGTCTTTTTATTGGTTAGGCCATTCTAGGTTAATGGCCCTTTGCTTAATACTGACACAAAACTGTACTACTGCTGCCTGTATGTTCTGCAGCTACTGAAGACTAGACAGCTGCGTTTTTATATCGGGTGAGCTAGAGGAGTCAAAATGTCTTTGTCTTTTTTTTTTTTTCTGGAAAAAATAAGCAGCTTGGTGTGAACGCAGTGCCAAAACACTTAATGGGTTTACTTTATCTGAAATTGCTCAGTGTTCCTACGTTTTTTTTGTCGTTGTTGTTTTTTTTAGTTAATCAATATTAAAACTCGCTGTAACGAATAGACTGTGTGTGTGCGAGCGTGTGAGCGCAATGTATGAGTAACTCCGCATAGCACCGCTCCTTAGTCACCACAGGCTTCTTCATTTTGTCACAATGAAGTGAGCTGTCGCCGGCTGTCGTCGGCTGTCTTCGGCTGTCTCCTTCTTAGACACGAGTTCACCAGAATTAGAGGGCCAGAGGCGCTTTTGTAGGCAACCAGCGATGACAGATTGAAACCGAAGACTGGAGGACAAACATGGATGTGGCATGTGTAATATTACTCACATGTTCTCTCAAACTCCCTGCAGTCTTATAATTAGAGGCAGGCCATTGACATTTGGTGGGAGCATAGGTGGAAAAGGAACCGTGAGTGTGACAGTCTCGGATTCCTGTGGCTTAATCAGGAATTATTATTGAAACTTTTTTTTTAAACCCTGAGCAAGAAACGCTGCACTGTAGAAATTCATCTGTCCTGCAATTGAATGACTTTCAGTAGAAATCCTGGCCCTTCGTGAAAGATAGGTGTTTTTGCTAATCAATTCAAAGACTACTCTAGCAATGAAGGACACTGGCAAGAAAAAACAAGCATCAAAACCCATTCAATGACTAGAAAATCTCAACACTATCACACATGCTGTTAATTTGAAAAACTAGAAAAGAGACGGAAAATGTGCAATTTTTCAGAGGTTGACCTGTTGGGAAACATCTTAAGGTGATGTGTATGTAATGGTCCTTCTTTGTGTGCACTAAGCAGGATCTATGGAAACCCTTTATCATTTTCCTTCTTTTCCTCTTGGCTCACCAAGCTGCTTTACATCGGCACCGTATTGACAGTCTGCACAGGGTGGACAGACTGGATGTGGAGCGTGGGGATTGATTAAATGTTCCATTTGGTCACAGACTTTCTGAATAAGATGGATGGCCCTGACAGAATAGATACAAGGGGGTGAATTGATTCCCATGACAAGCGTGCTCACGCCGCTCGTGCGCGCGCAACACACAGGCGCGGCACAAGCGCGCGCTTGCAACGTCCGAAGCTGTCGCTATGATTTCACGATTTTCACCTTTTTTCTTTTTTTTTTCCCCCCCCGCAGATAAACCTGCAGAGGAGAATGAGGGTCACGGGCCTAATTACCCAGGGTGCAAAGCGAATCGGCAGCCCGGAGTACGTCAAGTCCTACAAAGTAGCCTACAGTGACGATGGGAAGAGCTGGAGAACGTACAAAGTCAAGGGCAAAGATGAGGATATGGTGAGACGCACAGACACAGGCGTGCACGTCCGTTGTCACCCGCTGCTTCTTGCTCTGCGACACACAGACAAAAGACACACACTCGCGCGCATGCACACACAGCGACTAGAGACTGCACTCAGTCAAGGACGGAGTGGAGGACATGATGAGATGGCTTTTTAATTAGCTAGCACACACCGGGCCCATCCTGCTGCCCCTTACCCCCCTCCACTTTTATGAGTTCTAGATTGAATTTTTATACTATTTGGGGATGAACAGCCACCAAATAGGCCACACGGCATTCTATCATTCCTGACAGCAAACCACGGCTGTCCTCTGTTTGGCCGAGCTCCGAAAGACCCAGACCTCCGAACTTCTTCTCAGATTTATTACACGTAACGGCGTCTGTCTGGTCTTGAGCAGTATCAACTTCTTTTTTCTTATTGATCTTTTTTTTTAAGCGTGTTGTCAAAACTAGACACACAGAAGACGACACTTTACGACTGCGCGTGCATCTTTCACTCAAATCAATCTGTCGTTGATCTCGGGTCAGTTGGATGAAACGCAGCAGAAGGTAGAGCACTATAATTGGAGCGCTAATTTAAAACACACCACTGTTCTTATGAATTACTGGCTCAAATGGTGCGAGAAATTGTCTATTTTTCCCTGTAATTCTAGCTCATTGACCTTGAATGACAGCAATTTGTTGCGTGTGGAGTAGACACTGGAGACGGCGGAGGATGGAGTGTCACGTTATTGCGAACCGATCTGCCTCACCGTCCTCCCCGCCCTGATGCGCTGTTATTTCATCCCTCGCCAACAGATTTTCAGAGGAAATGTCGATAACAACGCTCCATCGGCCAACTCCTTCACCCCTCCCATCGAAGCCCAGTTTGTGCGCATTTACCCCCAAGTCTGCAGGAGGCACTGCACCTTACGCATGGAGCTGCTCGGTTGTGAGCTCACAGGTGAGCGAGCTGTTGTCACCCATAAAGTAATCATCATTAATCACAAATAAACCGTAGATGATTTGAAAATTCACTCCAGAATGCCTCCTCCGTGGTTCATGCGTTCAAGGTTTTTTGTTTTTTTTCTTATGGAAAGCAAATCTGCTTATTATTCCAGGCTGTTCCGAACCCCTGGGAATGAAGTCGGGCCACATCCAGGACTATCAGATCACGGCCTCCAGCATCTTCAGGACACTCAACATGGACATGTTCACTTGGGAGCCAGGGAAGGCCCGTTTGGACAAACAAGGGAAGGTCAACGCCTGGACAGCTGGACACAGTGACCAGTCACAGTGGCTACAGGTACGGCTTCTGTCTTCTACTGTAGAGATAAATCAATGTTTTATCAGGGAAACAAACGACAGACAGTCAGCTTCTTGCAGATATCTGGTTTTCACTCTGCTGAAGGATTAGCTCTTACCTCCCTGGCATAGTAATTGATGGTGTGTACATGGTAATGCATGCCAATGGATTCAATTATGTTCCATCTGGAAAGACTTCACCGATGGGTACAGTGTCCATTGCGAATGAAATTATATCTTGAAATCCTTATTATCTTAGCTCACTCGCCGTGTGCTTCTGAGAAACAGTCAGTAAAAGGTAGTCAGTTCTGTTTATTTCCATGCCAGTCTTTTTTGAGTCCAACACCCACACTGCCTCTGTTGGAGAGTTTAGCCCTGCTATCCTTGGCTGCGGTCCAGGCTTTCTATCTCTATGAAACCAGCCGATCTATTTGTTTTCATTACAGTAACTGATGGCAGAACGTGTCTCCTGAAAGGGACAAGACACATCTCTAAGTGAACATTTACCTCCCAGTCTGTCTGTTTAACAATATGTGAGACTGATGGAGGCTGAGCGAGTTTAAGATGTATATCAGTCGGACCCATCGTACGCAGCGAGCCCTCACGTATGGCCTCGTATATTGGATATCTTTCGGTCCTTTTAAAATAAAAGGCAGCAAATGTGCTTTCAGCTTCAAACTGAAAAAAAAAAGTGATAGCACAGAAGAAATTGCGACGTGGATCGTCTTCTCGGGGAGCTGAAGATTAGTGATTTCTTTGATTTCTTGGCCTTTCTCTTGCACTCCCTCCACGCATGCCGCCTCCCCTAGCAGTGACACAGTTAGCGTTCTGTAGTCATCCAGACCTGTCTGGCCGTTATTAGATTGGCTGGGTCTTGATTCAGACATGATTTTTATTACGCTGAAAGCTTTTTTTAGAGGGTGACGGCATGCAGTCGCTATGTGTTGGAGGAGACAGGTACTTAGGCAGGCTCCAGCCATGCCAGGGAGCTCATCTAGGCAAAATTGATTGCTGTGGGTAAAGGAAAACTTGCGGCCTCACATTACATGCTGTGCCGGCAGGAAAGAGGAGATGCCATACAGATGCAGTGAAAGAAATCAATGGCTTCCACTGCTAAGGAGCATTTCTGTGCACACTGGCGTATAGAATATCTGGCTTTTGAAAACTAGACATTGAGAGTCGTATTCCACAAGAGTAATGCTTTACATTTATATTGATAATGTTGGAAATGATCATTTCATATATGTAGTGATCATCCTATATGCCTCCCTTCAGTGTCTTCTTTCTGCTGGTTGCCATGGCAAATAATCAATTCTCAGGGACATTACCGAATTACTTAAAACCTCAAAGAGTAATGGAATTAATCAGCCCTAATGATAAAATAAGTATTCCTATAAATCAAGACAGCTGTTCTGTTGTGGAGTGGAAGCAGTGGGAAACTCTTTGCAGGCACCAAATAGTATAATGTGGATTGTTAGATGCATTGGACTGGACAGGATTGTATAGCAAACAGAGGAGAGATCAGATCAGCCCTGAACGCTGTTGTCTGCTTCTCTGTCTTTTGTTTTGTGTTTTTATTTCTAGATGAATTAATTGCCAGTATGTGTGATGGCACCAGTAGTAAATCTCAGATATTTGATGGTTTGTTTGACCAGACTGTGTGGCTAACATGTTGAGAACATAGCTTTCGGCAGACTAAATACTCCACAATTGATATTCGGTGCCACAGAACACTGTAAGTCAAAACAAAAACACGGGGAGCTGGACCCGTTGGTTGCCGTCCAAGCTAAAGTTGTTCTGGCGTGGCAGGAGATAAAATTACGCAGAGGGAGACTGAACCAGCATCCTTCAAGATGTTTTCGGGAGAGTAGCTGAAGCTGTCAGACCGAGCTGCCAAATGTTCCAGCTGGCGTAAGCTGATTAGTTAATTATGCACATTAACGTGTCCACGTAGCAAAGAGAAATTGCTAGAGAGACAGTAGCTACTTTTCTGTTTCTCTGTGTTCCTCTTAATGAGACATATGCAGTGCAAATCTACTGACAAGCTTTGCTCGGGACTGTGGAGAGTTTGTGTTGGTTTTTTTTGGTGGATTATGGCACACATGTTTCAAACAGACAAATAAACGAGGTTGGTAGGGAGTGATCTCCTCTTATACTCTGTCTTCCACGGTGTTGCAGGCAACAAGTGAGGCGTCATGTTGAATTGTGTCTCATGTTGTGGGCAGCACTGTGTGGGTTTTAGACGGTAGAGGGGGGTCTGTAAGCCGCCCATTCTAAAATAATAACACAAACACAACAATTCTTCTGAAATGCTAATTTTTTTAGAAAGCTACAGAAAAGTTTCAAAATGAAAAATACGGCTACACTGAAATCAGAGGTGGCAAAAGTATTCACATTCTGTTCTTAAGTAAAAGTATGGATACTGTAAAGAAATGTGTAAAGAAATACTCTGGTAAAGGTAAAAGTACTGATTCAACTCCTTTACTCAAGTAAAAGTAAGAAAGTACAATCTCTGAAATGTACTTAAGTAAAAAGTAAGAACGATTTAGCCATTAATGAAACTCTACATGTGTTGAAAATTTTGCAAAATGAAAAAAGTTCTGACCGGATAATCTAGACTGAATTGACCAGCATGAGCATCTGGATAGTTTTAAATAATAAACCGAGGGTTATTGGGTTGATGTTTTTTAAACCGAGAGCTAGCTAGCGTTAGCTATATACGATCAAACCCATGTGTTCCCATAGCATTGCTAATGCTAACTGGCTTCCAAAAAATCATCAAAAAGCTAATGGAAACAACTGAAACTACACCTTACCTGAATGTGTCTTATCAAATTAGACAGGGTATGGGTCACCGGGATAGCTCAGTGGGTAGAGCTGGCGACCCATGTGCCGAGGCTGAGTCCTTGCTGCAGCAGCCCAGGGTTCGAGTCCGCAGCTCTTTGCTGCGTGTTATCCCCTCTCTCTCTGCCCCCCTTTCCTGTCTATCTTCAGCTGTCTCTATAATAAAGGCAACAAAAGCCCCCAAAAAATATATATAAAAAAAAAAATTAGACGGGGTATTCGTGAACACCAGAAGCTTGTGGATTTTAGGTTGCCACGAGACACAGCGGATACGCTGTGAATCATTCCTGGAGCCAATAACATCGAACAGTTCTCTTAAATAAGGCCATGGATGGGGAATGTCTTCTGAAGCGTCGCTGTCACTTGCTTCCTCCATGCTGCTAGAGGTCCTCTCTCTAACTTTCCGTGGTTAACTATCCCTCTTCTTCTTTAACTTTCCTTTTCTAGTCCGATGCTCTAGTCATGTTCGGTCATGCCACGTCTTTTAAATCATGTCATCCATGGAGTACAGATACCTGAGTAACAAAGTATTTGTACTCAGAATAATAGATAATAGAGAAATAATAGAGAATTCCTCACTAAAACAATTAAATGAACTATTGTTTTTCATATGAGGACATATCTGTTGTCACATAGCCTCAGAGGAGGCAGTTAACTCAACATATTATGTACTGTTGTACATGCATGGCCCCGTGTAAGGANAAAAAAAAAAAAACGGAACAGCATCACTTCATTTGTAACTTGTTAAATTTCTATCTCCAAGCCTGCAAAGGTTACAGAACAAGCTATGAACATTATTCTTTTCCGGTGGATCATTTGTTATCCACTGTCTCCAAGGTTTTCACACCCAATTATCTCCTAAAAGTGATAAATATGTGTGGCGTGTGGCTCTGGCACCCGATAATCACCTCTGCCTCTGATGATGCAGAGTGAGCTAAAGCATGTGTGAAAACTTTGAAAGAACGACCATACACCCTATGCAGACAGTGTAATGATGTTTGTACTAAATTCAGCCCGGAGCCAATGTTGCATATCAATTCACACTTTGCCTAATACAGTAATATAGTAGCTGGAGTAACATGAGATCCTTTTTGTCATTGTCCACTGCTAGCAGTACATTTGCATACACATTTACTTGTGTCATCCTTGGCTGCAAGTCGGCAATTATTATTATTTTCAAATTGTCAGACACACATTTTTCTTTCATTTCTATAATTAAATCAAAACAATTGTTCTATTTAAGTCGACGAGGATTGATGTTTACACCGTATTAAGCAGATTTACCCTTCTTGTTGTCTCTGTTTAATTGGTAGCAAGGGTGGCAGCTTTTTTCTTTCCTTTTTTATCAAAGGCTGAGCTATGAATTCACAAAATCTGAGTCAATTTAGACTAACTAATGCAGAGCACACATAATCACTGGCGGCTCTGAGAGTGGAGGTTTGCATAGGCAGAAGCCAAAGAGGTAAAGAGTCGCAGTTTGAGAGGTAAGCCGTCGCATGCACATTTGGGGAAAAGGAAAAAACAGTGCTCTGCTGGAGCACAAAGGACCAAGGAGAAAGCACAGTGGGTGACTATAAACAAAGACGATGGAAACAAAGTGAAGAGACACAAGTAAAGTGACCTGTCAGTGACACAGCTGTGATATTGCAGGAGCGGCTCAACGGGCTCCTGCTAGTGTTATTACCCGCCTAACACTAGCTTATACACATACGTTTCTTTGTTGCCGGTGTATATATGGCAGTTTCTCTTCCCGTGTGGAGGCCAGTGGGTGATTACTTAAGAAGTGCTCGTACCCCCATTCGGAGTGATGGTCATGGTGCATCTCTTTATATTCAGTGCTAGGGTGAAATGTTGCTCGAGCTCCACAGGCACACATTGTTGGCCCCAGGAATCCAGTTGAATAATATAAACAGTGTGTACCAGCAATAAAATACTCAAAAGTATTTCTGCTTTCAGTGGCAGGAGTTGGAAATCCTCAGAAAACACTGCGGACAGAATTGGGTTGCAGTCATTTGTTTCCCGACTTGGGCTAAATCCATGTGAGCAGCGAATGGTCACTAGAGATGATGAAGCCCTTTGAGCTGCCGGATTCACTCTTTTTGGCTGTAAGCGAAGGGTGCCGGATACAAGCTCTGACGCTCTGTGTCACGCAGAGACCCAAAGACAAATACATTAGCACCTTCGGAAGAACACTGTAAAGCGCTTCAAACTAAGCGGGAGGGAAAGACCCCCTACTGGAGATTGCAGCGTGGTATGAGCAGGTTTTTGTCAACTTCCGTTCTTTCAGTTCACAGCCAACATCAGAGGCGATGTGTGAAGCACTGTGACACTCTGAAGGAACGCAATGCTTTGCAAGGTAGTGCTTGGTGGTCTTTGCGGTGTTTAAATCTCTAGAACCAATGCGTCTCTTGAAGAAACATTCCTGAAATAGGAAGAAAAATCTATTGTATTAAAGCAATTGTTAGTGACCGATCAGGATAGCATGGTTAGTCATGGTGGAGAACACCTCTTTAAAATTTGCAAACTGGAGAAACCATACGATGGTTTGAAGGATCACACGGAGAGCACAAGTCATAGCAGAGTAGCAGCAGGCCGAATGTGAGCATGGCCTTGTCATGTTCAGGCAATGCACCGTGCAAGCTGCACTTCAGAAGGTTATGACCCAACATTTTAACTGGGAGAGTCAGTCTGATTCTGTGCACGGAGCCCTTTCTGTGTCATTAATCTCATCGATAGTTACTAATGGCAACTTAATACTGTATAATTGGTTGAGTTGGACTAAAAGGTGTGAAGCAGATTTGCATCAATGGCTGGCTTTATGTGGATCATGTATGTCTGAAACATCGCGGTAACCAAACAGCAAGCAGGCGGCTGTTTGGCTTGTTAAGCCAGAGAAGTGCATGCAAGTCCATCAAACGGCCACTGATCAACTAATGAGTGATGAGAAGTGGCTAAGGTCGAAGCACAAGATGACACACTCAAGACTGAGTGAAGCTGAAGGAGTTAGTGTGTTTTTACAGAGAGCAAACTTCAACCCTCAATTAACGCTTGTTGGTTTTTTCAACTTTTTGGTTAGCTATTTAAACCTGATGCAATATGTAAATATTTTGTTACCTTAACATATTTACTTTTATATAGATTCCCTTTTTTGCACAGTTGTTTCCTCCGTATAACACCTTGATTTACCTACGGGCATAAATAAAGTCCTATCTTATTATATCTTATCTTAAATGAAATATATTTTGCTAAGAGCAGTATTAATAGATTTCTGTTTTAAGTGCAGATGTTACTGTGGTCCCGTTGATCAATTATCAACTTTATCATTATGTATTAAGTCTTTGTCTTTCTTAATACATAATGTATAAAAAGAATCGTATTAGTGTATTTTTTTATTTTTTAACATTAAAGTCATTACATTCATTTTAGAAATAGTAGTTTTGGGTTATTTCTAGCTGAAAGTACAAATGTTAGGTTTGGGATAAGACATACTTTAATAACAGAGGCTTCTCATAGAAGTTATTCCCTACAGTTAAAGCAGAGAATGTGTTTCAAATTCTTCTTTTGTCATCAATTTCTTATTTATAAATAGTTTCAGTTGCCTACGTCAGCCTTTAATCGTGTGAATGCATGTTTCATTTAACAGTTTAACACAATTTCAAATTGTTCTTGTGATCTTAAAGGGGAATCGCCATTTTTTACAACCTGGACCTTATTTCTGGCATAAAATACGATCGTTTACTCACTCATATAACTTTGGTGTCATTTGGAGTAGTTCGGACGATATTTTGATTCGGCGTAGCGCCGCATATATCCATATAGTGGGAGTGACTGGGGCACCGGAACGCAGCCTCTAAACAACACATTATCTGCCGCGAAACTTGTTCATTTTACCAATATTTTGTTATGAAACGCTAGTGCTATTCCCTGTTGAGTCCGGAGTTAGCTGTTGTCATCATCCAGGGTCTTTAGATTGACCTACTAACCTCTCACCTGGATGACGTCATTGAAATGCCGTGACGGTTGGCTTGTTTACCTGTAATTTGCTATAGCAACTTTTTGGAACATGGCTGAATATTTTTCCGATTCTGAGGGTCTGGACAATGACTTTGTTTATGATGGACATCCTTAATGTTTTGAGCCAGAGTATACAGATGAGGAGCTTGTTGAAAGGAGGATGCGGAGGCAGAGAGAGGAACAGCTGGCCAAAGAACAACAAACCGCTGCAAGTTCGCAAATAGATAACAGGCAACTCTTGACTCAACAGGAAATAGCACTAGTGTATCATAACAAAATACCGGTGAAATGAAAGCGTTATTTAGAGGCTGCGTTTCGGTGTTCCAGTGACTCCCACTATATGGATATACACGGCGCTGCGTTGGATTTAAATATCTTCCGAACGACTCCAAATGACACCAAAGTTATATGGGTGAATACGTATCATATTTTATGCCAGAAATAAGGTCCAGGTTGTAAAAAACGGTAATTCCACTTTAAAGCTCTTAAATGAATATCCTAGAAGTGAGTGACTCCAGCTGCCTTCCCAGTGGTTCATAAAGCATCACTTCACATAGAGCACTGTCCCGTGTGGAGCAGAGGCTGGAAGGAACAATAAGCAGACGTGATGCTAGATTGATTCTTGCTCAGTGCCTCTGAGCACACATTTGATGTAATCAAACTGGGTATTATCATTTCACCAATTTCGCCCAGCACAGCTTCCTAATCAAATTGCTACCTCAAATACAGCACTTGCCGACAACAAACTCTATTTCTTTTAATCAATAGAATTAGCTGAGTGTTTGTTTCATCCACCCACAGAGGGGAATGGCTTAAATTTGTCCCACTGAAACTCATCTCGTCTTGAGTGTTTATGCGGCAATGATCGAGTGTGTCCTTTTTAAAAACTGACAAGCTGCCTCGGAGAGGGTAAAGGCGCTGTGGTGTGAAAAAGATTACGGGGCATTCTGATTTTCTGGAATAGCAACGATTGTGTCTTTATTTCACAAACAAAAGACCAGTACTCTGCTGAAATGACTTGCACGGGAAGGATGATTTCAAGAAAGTATTGAGAAGTTTAAGGGCAAACCGTCTTTCTGCAGTGCCTCCTTGAGCTCACCCACTGTGCTCTTGCAACAAAAAGAGGATCCTCGAAAATCCTGCATTTTGATACCGTCATCCTACACTGATCAGGTCGAACCTAGATAAAAAGGCACTTATCCTTTCAGATAGGTATATTCTAATCACACTCTTTATTTCACCGGCTGTGCAGCATTCTATCATTATTTGTCCTGCAACGCTACACACAAAACCGAATCAATAGGAACAGCACCTGTAGCCACGTTTTCTTGCTGAACAAATTAAAGAAACAGAACGCTACAGGGCCAGTGTATCTAATTGGTTTCTGCTGCTATCACTGATAAACACACAAACGTTTCGAAAACGGTTTAGAGTTTGGATGATTAGGTAAGACAGAGTTAATTATCCAAAGCAACGCAGAGAGGATTTTCATGTTAATAAGTCAGTCAAGCATTTGTAAATATATACAGAATGTAAATCTATCAACGGCATCGCACTCCTTTTTCTTTTTGGAGTGCCCGTTTTAGTTTTTCCCCTTCAACTTGTTGACAAGATCTGAGTTATGGCGCTGACGCCCGCTGATGCTGATCTTCAAAGCCAGAATAACAGATGACCATGACTGCGAATCCCTCTGCCAACACTAGCTCCGGCAGATGTGCCAGCTCACTTTCAGAAAGGCGAGATCCAATTTGCGGCCGTGCAGCCATGACCGTTGTGCGCCATGATGGCGATACTTGGCGAGTTTTTCGGATGTGGAGGGGGGGATGGTCGTTGTCGGCCTTTATCAGACTTCTGTGTAGAAGCGTGTGAAACGGGACCCATATATTTGATGCCGCATATAAAACCACTGCGTCTCCAGCTAAAGATTCAGCCGTGTACTTTGAACGGGCACAAATAAAGTATATTGGTTCCAAAATGTCCCTCGAAGCTTCTGGTAATTCCATCATCTTGAGAACATTATCTGAGAATTCAAGAAGATTCTTAGAAAGAATCTGCATTAATTTGAAAACATGCCTGATGTAAATTTCATTAAGGCATTATCGTCAGAGCCTCATTTTAATCCTGTCCAATGCAGCTCTTTCTTTGCTCTATTTTCTTCAATTTCCCTGCAGCAAGTATGCTGATTCAATTAGCCCCCAAATGAAGTTACGGGAGGGATGGTAAATCCATCTGCTCCTCTAATTCAATTGGGTGGTTTTTAGTGTTCCCTCCCTCCAACAGTATCCTTAAATGCGTAGGTCTGGAGTCTGTGTAATGTTTCTCTTTTATTTTCATTATCCGGGGAAGCCATCTTATCCTTCAACACTACATCCTGATCCTCATCTCTTTCTCTCTGCCTATGTCCCCCTCGCTCCCTCTCAGCCAGCGTCGGATGCCTTTATCTGTTTTATCTCGGGATGATTGATTCATGAGTCTGCAGCAGCACCTGCTGTAATCGCGGGATCTGCAGGAATCGTCAGGAGCGAAGATGCGCGATCTTAAAAATCAGTGCACATCCATACATTTAAGGCACACATCTATATGCTACTCACCCAGGAGAGTATAAGGCTGCACTTAAGGAGCCGTTACACGGCGGCACAGTAAAGTGCCTAATTCAGAATAGTCCAATTTATTAATGTGCTTTTATGCAGGTTGGTATCAGATTACAGAGACCACTTATGTCCGCATATGAAACATGTTATGTTATTTTGTGATTGTTTTTTATTGCCTCAGATGCACACATTTTTTATTTTTTTTTTACTTGTGCAGGGTGCGTGTTAGGTTGTGTGCATACGTGTGAGAATATGACATGAATATTTTATGTACTGCGTGAGAAGGAGGAGAGCAGAGACAGGAATGAGGAATGATGAGCTGTAAGTGCAGCACTTGGAGTGGTAAAGTATCTTTCTTTCTTTTCTTTTTTTTTTTTTACTCCAGCCTCTTTTGCAGGACCTTTTAAACTTTGTATTATCTTTGCTAGAGTGGGAAACCCATATGTTAGGCCATTAAAACATTTCACATTTTACACTTGCTTAATATTTCGACGCAAAGCGGTTCCCTGTCCTCCAGTATGAATTACAGATTTGATTTCAGTCAAGATCACACATGGAGACAGACTACTGGATTTTATCAGTGAGTGGGTGTCCATCACATGTCTCGTCACGGTGCGCATTAAACAGGGTGTGAAATTCCCCCAAGTCCCCTTCCTAGTGCACCGTCAACGCCATTTTTTACGCACATGATCTGCCTCCCTCGCTTCACTCATCCTAACATGGCGAGCATCTGGCCGGTTCTGCAGATGCTGTTCTCCTTGCTTTAATAGCTCTAAATGATCCAGACCACCATGGTTGATTTCCTTCCTGTTCCTTTTGCCATGGCCAATTCCCTTCGTCGTTTCCTGCAACCGTTTAGACTTAACTTGACATGCTGAAGAGAGGCTCCATCTGTTTTATGGCTGTGTGCTCTGAGTAGACCATTACAGGCCTATTCAGGTAGTAATTTTTGAGCCTTAATGTACTGGCATTGATGAAAGCCTCCCTTTCTTTTTGGAGCAAAGAATGGGGATTAAGTAATAGTGTAATGGCCTGAATATGCACCTTCTACTTTAAAGTTCTTCAAGTTAAATTATAAATGATTGAAAACATTTCTGGAAAACAAATAGCTGACCGTGCAGGTGTTTGTCTCGCAAGCTGTTAAAGGGGAGAGTCGCTTTTCAATCAAGGCTGGATTGAAATGTTAGCATTTACTATATATAATATTATGTTGTTTAGGTCTCCCTTGTACCTCCAAAACATTTCTGACTCATCAGAGAATGGACATGGGCCTTCTGAGGGCGTCCTGTGGGGTGGAGGGTGTCCACTAACAACACAAACTTGTTAGTGGGGCCATTTGGGTCCTATGGGTTGAGGGGAGGGGCCTCTGTGGATCAGGCTTGTTCCAGTGCATCCCACAGATACTTGATCAGTTTGGGATCTTGTGGACTTGGAGGCCAGGTCAACACCTTGTGCTGTTCTTCATGTTTTTTGAGTTGTCCCCTAAAGCGTCTTTGTGTGAGGGGGGTGGCTGCAGCCATCAAGCAGTGCCATTGTTATGGGGTGTGGGTGCCCGGTCTGGTCTAGGTGGGTGGTACATGTCTAAGTAACATCTACACGAATGCCGGGTCCAAAAGTTTCCCAGCAGAACATTGTATTGTCACAAGATGGTCAATGTTATTCACTTCACCTGTCAGTGGTTTTAATGATGTGGCTGATCGTTGTGTAATTCG
>JASGAT010384096.1:9412-22248 GCA_030220025.1 Chelon auratus | reverse complement strand
CCCTAGTCTGAGGAGGCCTGCATGGGCAGTCACAGCACACCCAGCCCTTGACTCATCGACCGTATGGCGAAGTTGCGGATTTAACCTCACACTCCTTCCCCGCTGCACTCGCATCTGGCAGAGTGTGTTGGTCTTTAAACGTGTGACAGAATTTAGAAAAACTCCAAACCAAAACTGTTGGCAAGGCTTGTAAGTCTAAAGATTTGCTCTATTTGGAATTCAACCCACTGGAGAAAACCTTTCTGACACCATTACATTTTGAACACAGTCATGTACTTTCATACGGAAAAAAAAAAGTGCGGCTGCCGAGCTATACAGCATTATGCCGAGACACGCCAGGTGACACTAACTGGAGGTGCGATAAGGAGAAAAAAATAAATTTAACCCCATGCACGCTGTAAATGAAAATCATAAAGTGTTTCATGCCATAAATATGTAGAGGAGTGATTCTGTTTATGATAGATAAACAAATAGAAAGAGATGTTAAAGGGAGATGGAGGGTGTAAATTAAGGCAAGGGAGAAACGGTTCAAACTGGGCCTCCCACAGATGTGTGAAATGTGTTCTGGTTGGCCTTTAGGGAGGAAAATTGGAAAGAGAAGACGACAGTTTAGGGAGGCGCAGAGGGAGAGAGGAGATCTGTCTTCCACAGAGACCTTGTCTGTGAAAAGAAGATATGGAAGGGACATGCTTATAGATCCATGGACAAAACAAGGCACACATGCATGAAGACACACACACACACGCCCAAAACTTCCCAAAATACAACTCCTTTACTTGAAAGAAGACCCAAATACTTAAAAGAGCTGGAAAGGAGAAAAAAAAAAAGCTGTGATGGAGTGAACAGCATGAAGTTGCAAATGTGAGCTTGGGGAGAAGAAAAAATAGCTGTCTGTGTCACATGTTAAACTGAACATTTTTTTTTTTCAAATGTCTGCTGCTAAAATAAAAGTAATACCCAGAAATGTCAAAAACAGTTTTGAAAAAGAAAAAAGTTTGTTTTTTGTTCTCTCTCTCTTTGAAAATCTGGTTGTGGGTGCTTGTGATGCATAGTTTTGGCATCGCAACTACTATCTCGTTTGTAACTGCATTGATAGTCACCAAAACTGAACTCCGGGTGTGACCATGCCTTGCAGTTTTTTGTTTTTTTTTTAGATATACAATTGTTCCCAGAGGGTGGTGCAACATTATACGTGCAGGGAAGGCTGCGTTAAAAGCAACAAAATCCATGGTGGCATAAGTCATACCCAGGAATTCTTTTCACCCAGGAAACTGTCGTTCATTTCCCTTTGGACCATTATTTTTCATGTAATTGATTTATCGTTCTCTATTTTTAAATATTACTTTCAGTTTTAGTTTTTAGCACTGTCACCTCACAGAAAGAAGGTTCTGGGTTTGAGGATGTAGGCCAACTAGAACCGTTCTGCGTGGACTTTACATGTTCCCGTGGGTGCTCAGGCTTCCTCTCCCACAGTCCAAAGACACACCTGTTCATTGGCGCTTCAAAACTTGCAGTAAATGGGCATGTGATCTGTGTTAGACCCAGGGTGGAGTCTGCCTTTAAACCTGTGCCAGCTAGTGTAGGATCCAACAACCTCTACAGGATAGGTGGTTAAAGACGAAAAACGGATTTTCAAAACTACTTGTTGTGGTTTACGAAAAGGTCATGGTTTGAGTGAGTCACCATTTTTTTGGCTTCCGTGCTGCTGAGATTTTACATAATCCCACAGCTGCAGGAGTTTGCATATATATTGATCAGCCACACTATTAAAACCGCTGACAGTTGAAGTAAATAACATTGACCATCTTGTGACAATACAACGTTCTGCTGCCTTTGGACCTGACATTGGTGTGGATGTTATTTAGACATGTACCACCCACCTAGACCAGACCAGGCACCCCCACCCTGTAGCAATGACACTCCTTGATGGCAGCAGCCATCCCCAGCAGGATGCAGCCTGACACAGGCATACACACAAAAACAGTTTAGGTACAACTCAAAAAATATGAAAAACAGCACAAGGTGTTGACCTGGCCTCCAAATTCACTAGATCTCAAACTGATCAAGTATCTGTGGGATAATCCACAGAGGCCCCTCCCCTCAACCCACAGGACCCAGAGGCCCCCACTAACAATACTCTGTAGCCAGACACCATAGGACACTCTCAGAAGGCCCAAATTCATTCTCCGACAACTGTTTTGGAGGCACAAGGGAGACCTACACAGTATTAGGTCATAATGTTATGGCTGATTGGGCGTATAAATCAAGTCCGGGCTCTAATGTATGTGGTTTGGCCTCGTACGTATGTCTTCGTCCCGCAGAACAACGCTCAAAGCCGTCCAAAACAAGAGCCCATTTTCGGAACAGATTTCTGTGGCACAGCAGCAAAGCTCTGAAAACAACCTGTGTGCGTGACCCCTATCAGTGCTGTCTGTGAGTAACTGCTGGGGAAAAAGAATAGCCATGGAGAAAAGTTAGTCAAGCTCAAAGAGTTCAAAGGGTTTAGATTTAGAGTTACGCAAGGAGATTAGAAAGAAAAAAACAAACAGCGGGTAGTGGCAGTACATCCTCTGAACTAGAAACTGTACCTCCTTGAAGAGGGAGGGAGAACTATACTGTGCAACACATGAGAGACTGCGCAGAGCCTAATTTAAATTGTGCTTTATTTTAGAGCTACAATTGAAAGAGACCACAGAGGATTCACTCATCAAACAGCCCAGGAAATGTCTCCATGGGTAGGGGAAGAAAAAAGGAATAATAATTGTGTACACTCTGAAGGTCTAAGATTTGTCATTATAGAATGGGAGAACAGAGGGAGAAATAATAAGCAAGGGATTTCTAACGTTATTTAAAGAAGTTCTAATCATTAGTCCGCTGTGCAGCGCGGTCAGAGAAAGCCACCGAGGCCTCCTCCTGTGAAGAGAACATGATCAAAGAGGATGAAGGTTAAATAAGTTTGTCAGGTAGTAAGACAAGGAAACTGACGGGGGCTTCTTCCCTGCTCGCTTCACGGCAAACAAGAAGACGTATCGTTTGTAAAAAAGCAGCGAAACATTTCCGAAAAGTAAGAAAAATAATTTACTTATTGCGGGGGATTGTGGGGAAATGGGTTAAAAACAAAGCGAAGGTGATTTGGTTTCATTTCACATGAAAGGCAAAGCCAGAGACGGCTGAAAATCTATCCAAATCTCACCATGTGGTACAAGGTGAAAATCAACTGTTAGTCAGCTGCTACTCTCCAGATGTCCTTGGGTTTGCCAAGATTGATCTCACCCCTGTTTTTTCTCCCCCTCAAACAGCCTGTGTCCTGCTTTACAGCACAGCACAGCATATCTCTTGTGATCTTTTGCCATTAATAAACACTTCAAAAGCAATTTCTGCACATCCTGCGAATGCGGCACGACGTTTGCGTGCTGCTGCCTTGTAGTTATTACCGCCTATATTTGCACCCACCCCAAGTATTAAAATGTAAAACTGAATGACATGCTTTGTCTTCATAATTACATTTTTGTTATTTCTGTTTGGAATAAGCTAAAGACTGTCAGAATTTCATTTCTAGTAGAAATAATCGTATCAGCCACGGGTGATATAACTTTATCTGCTCGCTCCTGGCTGTTAATATAAAACAATACAAGTCACAAAATTTGTATGAGCACTTTAAATATGATATTGATTCTGCAATATATCCAAGTGCTTCCTTTTTATTGGTTCTCATGCAGTAGGTTTTGAAAAATGCCGTAGACCTCTTATCACCCAGATTAGAATGGATTGCTTTTAATATTACCTCCAATAACGGGTCTTTGTTCCAAATGGCCATTTCCATTCATTGCACGAAAAGTCAACTTCCATTTGACAAGACATTTAGCACGGCTTATGTGGCGCACATTGGGCATAAAGTTTCAAATTGAACTTTGGGGGGAAATTTGAGGATATTTGTGGGTGTTCTCTCCGAAACTGGAATTTCTGGATCATTACATGCACTTCTCCTTCCTGTACATCAATAGGCAAAATGTTACACTTCCCCCTCTGCCATTAGTCAAAGTGGGCTAATTTAAAGTAGGGACACTATTGGGGTTTGTGTGATAAATGACCCGTGTGAGAGCAGCCCACAGTGGGTAATGGAGGGAAAGGGTTCAGTTACAAGCAGTTAGAATACAAATATCCTGCGTTTTTGCCTCCGTTGAGCGTTTGGCACTGGCCATGCCATATGATATCATGTCTGTACAGTCGGTTCTGTGTCCTGTGTTGATTTGGCTTCAAGTCTTTTGCAGTACATCCAATTTCAGATTGGATTTCAGAATCTATTTTTGGTGTGCGCACTGTCCATTTCTGTAATATAAAATGTTGGAACGTCCTCTAGAGATTCAGTGACAGCCTTGCAACGCCATCAGTTGGTCGTAGTGTACTAGCAAAGCTCAAGAGGCGTTTGTATTACTTGAAAGAGACATTATTTGAACGCACGCTCAACATTTATCTATAGACAGTTGTCTTCTGACACTGATGACAGCATGACCCTTTTCTGACTGGAAAAACATCCTTGGACTACCTTTGGCAAAAACAAGGAAGTTGCTCTGAAAACCTCTTCTCTCTTCCCTCTTCTTTGAGTGTCCTCCCAACAATAAATCTCCACACCTAAAGAGAAATATCATTTGTTCATTAGTACTTTCTAAAGTGCCAAAAGTGGTGACAGATTTCCGACCTCTATGGTTAAATGAGTACTCTACAATTGCCAAAGTGGCATTCTTTACCATCCTGTAAGGTTTCGTAAAGTTTGGGCGACATATGTATTTGTTTTCACAAAGAGGAATTTCCAAGTGAAACAAAAGGCATCTCTGCAAACCATGTGAGAACATTCACTTAGCTAATTGGTTAGACATGGTGCGGGTCAAAGAAAGAAAATACAGGAAGAAGGTCTAATTTTCTGGACTACTGCATAATTTCCTGCATTTATTACGCCGTTTTCCTCTCCTCCGTAGCCAAAATTAAATAGGGTTAGCACTTTACAAAGCTCTGATGTAGCTTAGAGCCTGCCTCAGAGAGCAGAGCCCTTTAGATGTCCTTGGTGTTAAGGTAATATCAGGGGTGTGAATTTTACACCGTTCTGTTATTTCTAATGTTATCTGGACTGACTTTTTATTTTTTTTTTTGTTTTGCTTTTTTGTCACAAGCACAGAATTAATTCATGTCATAACAGCTGTTGCAAAATATCAATAAACTGTCAAGCAATAAAAAAGCAGGTTTTAACAGAGAATGAAAGAAATTGGCACAGACTGATAGAAGCAACAAATATGTCATCTGTCTGGGAAGATTTGGAGAGCTCCCATGAAGTGGCTTGCAATTATATTGCACATGTCACCACCGACAAGGAGACAAACAACGGTCTTTCAATTTGTGTTGAATCAGCCTCAGACATTGATTGGAATGAGTGTTTCATAACTGTAATTGCCTCTTTGATTCTGATCATTGATCTAAATCTGAACGATTGTGTGTGAAATGCAGAGAAAAAAATGTTATTATCAGCGTCTGAAAATGTATTTCATTAAGCTTGATTTCCATATCAGTGCAGAGTATCGCATAACTGATTGATTTTGTTAGTTAAGCGTATTCAGGGGAGGGAAGTTGTACCTTCAGGGAGGTTTGCAAAGGAACAAGCAATGTCCACTGTCTCCAATTTCTTTTTCAGTTAATTTTCACGATCGAATCGAGTGAAAGTGTAATTTCATAGCTTTCAATGTGACTTAAAAAGTCATTAGAGAAAGGGTTGGGAGGGAGTCGCCAACCTCTGTGACATGCCCTACATTTCCTATACGGCGGCTCTGTCTGGAGGCAGCCAGCCGACAAATACATCACCAACCGGTCTGAGAAGACATTAGCTCACAATGATATTTGTAATGCGACACTTTTGGGGGAGTTATTCCTCATTTGGTGACAGAGCGAGGAAGGATAGGTATAGTAAACAGCGGCTCCTGAGGATAATTTGACCTCAGAGAAGCTAGGCCATTTATTTCCCTCAGCTTAATGATACAAATACGGTTGTATTTTATGAAGAAGTGCTACCGGAGCCAGGCATCTGTGTGAATTCAATCCTGGAGCAATATTAGAAGCACATGGGATCGAAACCGCAGCCAAACAGCTTCAAATGCTAGCTTTACATCGAGCGCCGCCTGGGCTTCCAGTCAAAATTCCCCATCAAGATAAATGCCACAAGTTGTCAGCACTGAGGTGATTTTGGTGGAGACGACGCCAGTGCCAGTTTTCCGGCTTTTTATGTCAAGAGTGTATTAAATCCATTTTGAGCATGTAATTGGCGTCTGGTGTATTACAAACAAATGTAATCAGAATAAAGCGCTGACATATACGGAGGTACGACTGAGAATGTTCCGGCGACAACTCTGGATTGTATTCTTAAGCCATCTAACACGTTTTACGTTCACTCAGGTGTAATTGTGTTAGCTCCAAGAGCCCATGGAGTTAATATCTGCCTTTCTGGTTCACTTTCAATCCCTTTTAAATGAAATTCACCTTCCATCTAAGCAGAGCCTCTTAAGTACATTCTCCACAGGTATAGTGTTTTTTTTCCTCTCTCTCTATGTTTTCTGTTAAACTGACAGTAACGGCATCTGCTATAAATTTGGTATTTGATTAGTAGACTGTAGTCAACAGAGAGATGCGGGGTGAGCCATTTCCAGCTCAGAGTCTGATCTTAAACCCCCTCCAAACAGCAAGAGGCTCCAACATTGAAGAATGTTCATTTGTCAATAAAATATGACCATTGACAGCTAACTGAACCCATAATGGATTCTTTAGCAACCTTATCAGCGATGTTCTTTGAAGAGCAGTACAGCCTGAGGGGTATTCTGCAGTTTCAGTGAGAGGGCCCCCTAAAGGATTCTTTCTTTTTTCCTTTTCACAGGTGAGAGTGCACTGACTCGGCACATTTAGAAAGCCCAATTATTAAAGCTGCTCCAGATTAACTTTGCTCCTCTGTCACTGTCGCGTATCAAACAAAAATTTTGACACGACCCATCTCTGTCAACAAACAAAGCGACTAAGCACATTTACCTCCCATGTGACGAAGACTTGGATCTGTGCCCGTGGAAGAAAAAAAACAAAGCTAATATATTTCCCACACAACATCTTCAAACAAAGGGCAAAAAGTCTTTCTTCTGTTCCCTGCCCAGAGACGCTTATTAATCAGCCACAATGCGAGTTTGATTCCGTATTTGTATAATCCTAACGAGTTATGCAAATAAAATAAAGTTTGAATTAATTTTAATGAGTGCGTAACAAAAGGGCCAGAGCTAATTAGCTAAATTCCTTCCCTTTGAAAAATGGGTAAAACTGACCCTCTGTTGAATATAAAACAAAGCCAGGGAAATTAGAATATTCATTATAAAACATATTTATGTAACACTGTGAGGTTTATGTGACCGTGTGTCCCAGGGGAGGAGGAGGCAGATTGTAAGGTGGAAATATATAGTTTAAGCTTCAAAGCACAATAAGGTATATTGTATTAATTCATTCTGCTGCCTGCAGGGACTAAAAGAAGCATCGCAGCATTATGTACGTATATTTGCTGCATCTCTGCTTCTTTTTCCCACTAATTTCCATTTTGAAGTCGAGGTAGCGCTGTAAAAATGGCTCCTTTATAGAAGACAGAAAAAGGTGAACATATACATTTAGTGAAGTGGAGATATTTTTACTGCGAAGCTTTCTTGTATCTTTGAGCGGTGATGCTTACAGCTTAAGAGGATACTACCAGAGTAATATACCATCAGGTAAAGTCATTAAGGCACACAACAGGATAGAATTCCTCATAATGAATGCAAGGGCACGAAAAAGAGGAAACCATTAACACTCTGATGAAGAATCTTATAATAAAGGTGAGGCCAGTGTCATGTTGTTAATAGCTACAATTATCCATCAAGGGGCAAATGAGCCATCAACGTTTACTGCTAGCTCTCAATCACACAAATCAGCCTTGATTGCTGTGCCAACGTGGAACAAGCTACCCGCCACCTTTAGATCGACTCTAATGCCAGGTACCATTTCTTTAAGCCCCTCTGTCTGCCATTTGCACGGCCATTAACCATTGTCGCGCGAGCATCAACCAAGGCTTGGAGCTGCAACATGTCCCTGAATCACCACAACTGTTGGAGTGGTTAATTGGAGATATGGCTGTGCACAAATTCACTCACAGCATGTTGGAAACAGGCAGGGAAACGAATTCATTTAGTTCTTAATTGAGAAATTATTGCGGTGCAAATAAGTAAACAGCTCCTCCAAAGCGCATATTTAGTTTAGTTAGCCAGTTAGTTGGCTGACTAGTAATTTATTAGCTGTTCAATTATAAGCTAATGCTACTTTGCTATTAAGAAAAAAAAATGATCTAAAGACTTTTCAAAACTATAGTCAAACCAAAATCTTAATTGTAAATTGGGTGGAGGTTTCAAAGAAGTGGCTAGATGTTAGGTATTAGCTCACCAGTTAGCCCACAATAATTCAACAAGCTAGCATGCCAGGAAAGATGCTAACCAGCCACCATCTTTTCAAGCTTCTTTCATCCTTCTGTGATGTTTCCTCCTCTCAGGAATTGAGAGAAAGTTGGACACCATGGCTAGTATCAATGTCCTTTTGCAAAACCATTAGCTTAATCTGTACTGGCAAGTTCACCCATTTCAAAAGACTTCTATCCCAAACATCCCTCCCAAACATTTTTTTTTTTTTTATGAGACAATTTAATACCTCAAGAAAGGAAATAAACTCCAAGCGGATGAAACAAAACATTTAACGAGTTGTGACGACATTCCACATCTTGGACTCTTTGGCTTTCTGTTCCCTCAAAGGTCAGCGCTGTCAAGCCAGCTCAGCATTGGTTCAGGATGCAAATTTGCAACTCCAGCGGCTTTGAACAGTCAGTCACAGTTTTAAAAGCTGTTGTGCTCATGCCAAGTCACTGTGTTAGCCAATTAGTGAGTCAAAGTTAAGGATATTATTCTACAAGATGATTCAACTCGAAGATTTGAAACAGCTAATGTGTTGCTTTTTTAGATTGAAATTGCTGGAGATGAGGAAAATATGCTTTTCTGTGACAATAAAGGAGCTTGTTTTCAGTTCTCCAGGATGCAAAAAAAGTTATTGTTCATGGTCAGTTAAGTCATTTTTTTGTTTGTATGAAGGGAAACATTTGGGGGGAATCCATTGGGTGAGTCCATTGGAAATAAATGGAGCTTAAAGCAATATCTGGTCCTCTAATATGATTTACCAGAAATTACCTGAAGCCCTCTGTAAATACTATAAGCCTACTGTGTTACAGAAAGACTTTGGCACACTGCCCCTCTGGCCTACCCCCAGGCAAACCAGTATAAATTTGTACAGTTTATTCAAAAATAAACTGTACGCACCTGACATAATCTTAATCATTCCCTCCAACATCTTTTGTACTCCTTGGATAACACTGCATCTTAATGAAGTATGCTCTGCTTTATTGCTCTGGCTTAAAGACAAACAACCTGTGTCTAAGATGTTTGGATATATTCTTCTCAATGACATAGCAGTCTACCGAACATAATCAATATGAAAACATATTGAATATCAGAAACATAATATGCCCTTAATTAATACTAAATCCAAGTGTATTAGACTTTGCATCCACACAGCACTAAAAGAAGCTCACACAACACAGATTTATTCCGTTAAATGTACATATACGGTATAAAGATTGTACAACATAAAAGAGAATGTATATTAATATGCAGTAGCTGATGGGCTTAACAAGAGAGAGATGACTGGACTTTGGCATCTAGCACTCTGTAAGCTTTGTTTACCCTTTAAATACGCAGAGGACTCTGCTGATCTCAATACTGCCCTCACCATCTGTCTATCCTCTGATTCTTTGGGCTAAGAAAACCAGAGATGTTCTTCCCAGTCTCATGGTGCAGAAGTTCATGTCCCTGTTGCCAGAGATATGCATTTGCATTTGATTTCAAAGTCTACATCACTCGCTTGTTTGTGAGCCAGATTTTTTTTTTTTTCCATCAAAACAACAGCTTGATCTTTAGGGCATACTGAAAAAAGTACACCTTTAAGTTCATAATAATAATTAAAGGACCTGCATATTCTTTAATATTTACCTGACAATGTTTTCCAGGCTCATTATTGTAGTCGGCAACAAGTTTGTTATTTGTAACGTTGCAATCACAGTTGATGGAAAGAGTATTTGTGCTCATTTAACGTACTTGCCCGCTAATCTCTGTAAACAGATATTTGCACAAATATGAATAGTCTGTAGGCAGGTTTCCGTTAGTAGTCCAGGTAGCACTGATGTGTTGAATCACGTTTGACCAGGCTTTGGTTCTGTACAGGACATGACGCTACCCACAGGATTCGTTTACAAGATGTGAAGCTCAATGTGGGTGGCACCGGCTGTCGCCATGTTGCCATTGCCGTGCTTGACTTGCCATTGCCACTGCTCTGCCTAACTTTGACTAACCGGTCACAGTGTCCACACCTTTAATTATTCATAATTTAAAGCCTTGATATACTTTGAACGATTGAGTTGTAAGTATTCACCCAGTTGTTATCAATGGAGAAATTATCTATAGGGACCAAAACTGTTTCGTGAACCAGGCTGTAAACATGTTTATATCTGCTGCAAAGTTGGGCAATTCAGCATGGGGATTGACTTACTTTGGGTCCAGACTAAAGTGGCCATTCAAGGAACTGGTTAAGACGACATTTAGAGCCCATGTCGGCTTCAATTTTCTTCCTCTGAGGTTGCAGGTGTGTAATACCCTGTAAGCAAGAAAGCTAAGGTTGTATTTATTTCCATCAGATACCTTAAAGAAACTCGTGGTGGCGGTTTTAAAGTAATAACTGATTAAATTATCCAGTTGTAGACGTCACCACCGAACTTGAACTCCATTCCACTATCTCAAGTTACAAATTTAACTATATCTTTAACTATTTAACTATTTAACGATATCTGTTCTGTATTATCCAGGTACTGATATTGGGTACACCGGTAAAAAAAAAGTTGTTCCATTTGCTACAAGTGTTGCCGGAGTCTTAACCCTACTACAATTTATCTTGGGTGCACCCTAAACCACTGGATTTTGCCCCCAAATAGTAGGTCATCAGACAACAGCCGATGAGCTCCCAGGGTTCATGGGCTAGTGCGAAGCAGGTAAAATGTTTTACCATGTGAGTTTTTCTAGCAGACGTGTATGGGACTGTCATTACCTTTGAAGGTATTTAGTCTAAAAGCAAAGTCTGCGACAGACTGACCCAAGTGAGGTAGTGAGTAAATGGCATCGGTGCAGCGTGTTTAGTCCACCGTGCAAAAGGACATGTACGACATTTTCACGGCAATCCACACAATAATCACTGAGACAGTTCAAACCATGAATGTGTCAAGGAGAAGGAAAATTCCACATGATCACTTATGTTGTCATGATAACACAATTAATAATTGTATAAAAACCTCATGCTGACCCCCTGACCGACCAGCAGAGCGATGTTGCCCTCCTTATTACTGTGCTTGCTGCTTATTTATGGTGCTTCCACTTACTGTCGATAATGAAATAAAACACTGAGAAACTCATTATTTCACTGATGACTTGAACAGGAAAATGTCAGCGTTACATAACACATTGATAACGGCTAAAGTTCTCTTTTGATGATGTAAATACATAATAGCATTTCAATATTATATACTCTATGGTAAGAATATCATGTCCTGTGATCCATCAAATCATACAGTTGTGTAAAAGCATGGCCTAACATTCAAATCAAATCGCCTTAGTACTACATCAAACTATACACTGCACAGAACTTTCTTCTTTTTGACATGTAGCCATATTTCTTTTCAAACTGCAGTTTTGCTTTCGGGATGCGCCACATTCGCTTATTACTCGGACATCTCTATTGGTTTCCTGCGTTTCACTGACTCTCCCAGCAAAGTCATGCTCCTCACCTGCCGGGCACCGCATGCCTCCACTCTGGACTGAATCTCAGACACATCTCTCTCGCCGCTTCCCTCCTCGCTCCCTCCATCCATCTAGTTTTGAACCACTGGATATTCCTGACACAAGTCTCTGTGCCTCGACACTGCCTCCCACGGTCAGAGCCACGAGCAATATTGGCCCTTGAAGGCTCGCGTTTGTGCTGAAAGGAATTGGCACGTGATTGAATTGTTTATGTCCCCGTTTGGCATTTGTTACGTTTATTTGGTGCAGTGCTTTTTAGACTCTCTGCAGGGCTTTTAGCCACTTCGAAAAAGCTTGATGATTAAAGTGAAACAGATATAGAAGCCCGTTTTATTCTTTTATAGAGAATGCACTCAGTCAAATGTCTGGCTTAAAAGACAACCCTTGCGCACATTTACATCGTTTTATTATTTCAAGGAAATACAAGTAAAAAAACAAAAGTATCAATGAATTATCTCAATGCTTTCCAGCATCCTTGTTGCTATGTTGCGTCTCTTTGTCTATAGAGACTTATAGCTTTTCATTTTTAAGAAAGAGCTCAGTGTCTTTTTATAAATTATTGCAGTCCAGTATTGTAGTTCACAGATGTAGTTTCAGTAGTTTTTGCAAAGCAGGATAGATTTATTGATCAAAAAAATGAAACGACCAGGTGTCAAGAAGAATCTCAATATGCCTTATTGGTGCAATAGTCATTTTGTGATACCTAAACAAATTATTATCATGAGTACCTTTACAAGATACATCAAATAATGTTGTGACGGGAGTTATTGCTAATCCCGATCAGGTTTCTCTATTGCAATGCCCTAAGTTTGTTGTGAAATTTCTCCGAGACTTTTTTTTTTTTTTTTT
>JASGAT010384095.1:0-15000 GCA_030220025.1 Chelon auratus | reverse complement strand
GTAGAATACAGAGATGTGTGGCTTTTAGTTTTTCTTGTGGAGTGCTCTACTGTTCCTGTATTCTCTGTTAAGGATGACGCACTCAGACACTTGTCTCTCACCTGAAGGTCACGGATGTCGAACGGCTCCTCGTAGATGTAGACGGTGTCGGCGCCTGCAGCCAGGCCGCCCACGGTGGCCAGGTACCCGCAGTAGCCGCCCATGGTCTCAATGATGAAGACCCGGCGCTTGGTGCCGCTGGCCGACTGCTTGATGCGATCGCACGTCTAGTCCCCACACAGATCACACGATTATTACACACGGCAAAGGTTCGGCCCGATCACAGTGAAGAGCATGCAACTCCAAAAGCAAACCGCTTAAAGTAGAGCTGAAACTATCAGTCGCTTCAAATTCAACAGTTCAGTAATTGAATATAAAGATGCAAGTTAGCATTTGGAATTAAGTTTACAAAGTGAATTATTACAAATATTAGCAGCAGCTCTGCTTTAAGGGAGAGAAAATACCTGCAGATCATTCAGAGAGCACAGGTCGACTCCTCATCAGCAGCTCAGTCAGAATATAAAACTGCAGAATAATGTATTTTATAATTTATATACGTCTATTTTATACAGTATTTACATGTTTTATAGCTTTAGTGGATATACTTACCTCCATTATATATATATTTGTACATATCTCTTTATATCTAAATACACACACAATATATCTAATGTGTGTTCCATATTTTATATTCTTGCATATTATATGTATTCCATATTTACAATCTATATACTTTTATATCATTATATACTGTATATGGCCTTAAAATTTTAACCCCAAACCCTAAACAATAACCCTAACCCTTGTATATTACAGTTATCTTACACTTTTTATTGACTTTTGATTCCTGTATCTGTGTAATGACACTACTAGAGACTGAATTTCCCCACAGGATCAATAAAGTATCTGTCTATCTATCAAACGAAAGCTAAAACTTTACCGTACATACCATTTAAGTTTAGTTTTTAACTTTTTTTGTGTATTTTTTTCTATCTTCTTGCACACACCTCTTCCTTCAAAGTGTATTTTCTTCAGTTTTGACTACATTTGTACATGCACTAGCTCACTGACTAAGAAGTAATGGTCTTCTGCAAACTCAACATTCAGATCAATAATGAGTTTAGAAAAAGTCGGTGGCTACGTTTGCATGGACGCTAGCGTTCCACTAATAATTTTAATAGAAATGCATCATGTAATCAGATCAGACTGACCGGATTAGAATGTATTTTAAATCAGATTAAGAGGGGTGATGTAAATCTTTCATAATCTGTTCAATAGGAAAATATCAGCACCGAATAATCATGTAATGACTTGCTCCAATTGTTTCGCTCTGGTTGGAATAAAGCATGTTTGCTCCAAGTGGGGTCAACATTTTGATGTGATTTGATATATTTCCAGCAAATATACAAATATTTCATTTTATTAGTGTCCGAGTAAACGGCCAAGTTGGAATCTCTGATCAGGATGAAGATCTACTGTCCAAGAAAACGTAGCCGCTGAGCTTGAACTGTTAGAAATGTAATTTATGTACCATCAGAGTCGACCTGTGCATCTCTATCACTCTAATCAGATGAGGAGGATGTGGATGTGGAGTCGACCAGATCAGAACAGTACAGTGCACCGCCACGTTAACCTCCCCAGGAACCCTGATATTTTAAGACTGACTGAGGTTTTGGTGTCCACTGTACTCTTCTCAGAGGCAGACTTCACCCATCTGGCACCAAAACAAAAGCACTTCTGAACATTCAACAGCATCAAACAGCATCTTTCTCAAACTCCATCCAGCATCACGACGTCATAGACACGTCAACGCATCGGCAGTGAAAACACAAAGAGCAGTCACTGACATGCAAGTGCGTTGTGTCGTTTCTCACAGCAGCAAAATGTGTACTCACAGTGGCGGGACTGTGGTTTTGCTTCTGTTCAGCAGATGAACTGGGCTCATAGCTCAACACTCTGAAGCACGAAGGACTGACTCAGTGTTTAGGTGTCTTAGCAAGTCAACCCAGACTAGATATACGTTGTTTATCCGTCAGATTTTCTATGCATCAAAAGAGTCAATACTTTCCCAAAAGTACAAATATTTTGCTAACACAGATTAAACTGTTAGCGAATTTGATAAAGCTTCAAAACCTGCAGCTGTTAAGATCACCTCCCTCACAATATTTTCCTCTCGTGGCTCGGCCCTTACCTCCACGATGGCGTTGAGGGATGTGTCCGCTCCAATACTGAGGTCAGTGCCCGGCACATTGTTACTAATGGTGGCGGGCAGCATGCACATCGGGATGCAAAACTCCTCGTAGTTGGACCGGGCCTCGTACAGCTCCAGCAGGGACTCGAGGGCCTGAAGGTGGTGGCCCGCAATATAGAGTTAGACCACTAGGGGGAAGACTACACGTCTGAGACCCTGTGAGTGTGTCCTCGTGTGGGACATAAGTGTGTACACACAGGCTGCCTCATGGTCCCTTGTCTTGTATCCTTCGTGATTTTGGTTTGTTGGACAGAATCTGAGGTTTAGTCCGAATAAAATGCCAAAAATACTTTTAATATACAACAAATCAGTTAGCATGAAAAGCGCTTTTATGTTTTATACTAACAGGAAGTGATATAATATCACAAACCTGGCAGCAATGGATGTTAATAAAACTGTCTTTTCCAACTAGTTTGGTTTCTAGACAACCACAATTAATCTTTTACAAATATAACAAACCAGAACGCAACTCCTGATGCTAATCTGTTTCATTATATGAGATTTTTCTGTTTGAAGGATCACTGCGTACAGTTTAGAAGCGCTTTTCATTGTTTAGTTTGCGTTTACTACAGAAATTCATTTCCAAATCTTTTCTCTAACAACAAAACTGATCATGAAACTGTTGCTGAATCATGTCTAAAGATAATAAGTCGGTATAAGATATAAAATGTTGCTACTTTAAGAGTCAACATTAAAGATGGAAGGATACAAGAAAAGGCCGTTATTTCAATGACGCTGAGACCATGAACATGCAGCTCTGTGACGCGTCTGTATGACCTACAGTGTGCGCTGCTGGCTGGCTCTCTCCGGGAGATGGGAGGGGCTTTGGCTTCTCATTGGCTGAGAGGAGATGGAATGGACAGGTGGTGGTGGGGGAGGGGGGGAGTTCACATGTAACGGCGTTGACGCGACGAGATAATGACTGAGGTGAGACTTCCGGAGGGCCCCGAGCAATGTCGCCTTTTATGTCCAAGAAAGCGAGGCGTAGCAGCGGCGAAGGAGGCCTGGCTTGGCTCAAAGCAAGTGCAGGCGGCTTTCAGTGCGCAGCATGCAAACTCCAAACACAAAGGAGCAAGCAGAGTGTTGGGTTGAACCACACCGCCGTCCAATCATCTGCTGCTTACCAAACAAACACACAGGAAAAGGGCCGCACGAACACGTCGGGGCCAAAAAACATGCCACAACACACGACTGCATGCCCCAACACTTACCTGGGACCCCCGCTGACCTGCTCGCCTCCATCAACAGCAACCAGCATTGAGGGACTCTTTGAGCTTTGACTATTATCTCCTATAAAAAGGTTTTAATCTGGAACATCACTAAATTCATCTGAACTAAGAACACTTATTAGGCCACGTTTGTGTTTCTAGTCTTTGCTTTCGTGCTTCTAATGTGCGTGTTGTGCCGCTAACATACGCTACCATTATGATAAGGTTTGTTTATGTGAAAGCAGGAGGGGAGTGCTTTCCATTTAGGATGTCCTACCAGGCAGTTCAAATTGGGAGGGGACCAGTGTTTACACAAAACGTTACAGCCCACTGACACTTTACTGTTCTCACAACTACTGACTCCTTAAAAAAACATTAACACAAGTGGGACTGCCAAGAATAACACAAGCAGAGTTCCATGTGCTGAAATCACAATGCTCATGAATGAAAATAAAAAAATGGCTCCATCATTATACCGTGCCTTGGAGCAAGATAGGCTATTGGTTCTGTCTATCGTACTACTTTTACATATGTTTTTTGCCATTGAAATATATTTTGCAAATCAAATTCTTGACCTTGTTTATTATTTGCAGTTAATATGATTACTTTAAGTGTATCTTGACATGCTCCAAGTCCTCCTAAGGGTGGCAACACACCAAGCGGACGTTAAGCGTTTCTATAATTTCGGGAAGCCCTTGTCGAGCGCCTGTGGTTCAAGTTTTTCCAGTGTTTCTTCGACCGCTAGATACTAGTTGGGTCGGAACAACTCAGCCAGAGAGATTACTCTGATTGGCTGATCAGCCTCGAGAAGTGACGAACGTTAACAAAACGACAATGTTCAAACGGCACACACACAGAAGGCTTGCGCTGGTCTACAGTTTATTCACGTAGAACTGTAGACCAGCTGTCTGTTAAGGTTCTCAGTCATCCAGGTCATGGTATATCCAAAAAAAAAAAGCTGAAAACAAGGGCAACTAGAGTTTCTTGAAGACGTTACATCCAAGTAGCCGTTCAGTTCTTAAGGGCCAGAGGGTGTTGTCCACCTGAAACATGCATGACGAAGGTTTGTTAATGACCAGATACTTACCTGTGGTTGGACGAAACGGTTTGAGCCCGTCTTCTTTCTCCAATTGGAGTGAGAAGATGAGATCAAACAGTTTCCTTCAACAGCTTCCTCCACCGATGTTCCTCTTTAAACCTCAACTCCTCGCCAGTCTTTAGAACAAAAGAAGTTTCTTAGATGAAACATCTTCAAGAAACTCTACTCTGAGTCCAGTTGCCATTGTTTCCAGCTTTTATGGATGTAGACCAACTGATCAGCATGATTCAGGAGAGGCAAGCGGTACAACGGTGTATAGCTCATCCTAGCTTCTCAACTAATAGTCGGTCTTCTAAATGCCCCTTTTAGTTGACGCATACAAACTATTGCCACTTGCTGGTGTGATGCCACACTTGGCCTTCGTTGCCTGTATTTCTTTGACGTCACTTTGGTGTGTCCAAACTTAAAGAGTAGCCTGTCCTACACTTAAATAACAACTCCTTTACCATTTATCCTGCAAGTATTTAAAAGAAACTCACATTTCCAATTTCTAATTTTTCAAACTTCTATGCTATGCCTTCTGACGAATGTATCTACGTTGTCTTGACTGTCTTACTTTTAAGTCCGCCCTCTGCTTGTTACCGTGAGGACGCGAGCCGTTCATCAGCGAAGCCCCAAACTCCGACAGACTGGGATGCGCTCCAACCCAGCCACACTTACATCGGTAATGGCATTCAGAGCCGTGTCTGAGCCAATGCTCAGGTCTGAGCCGGGTATGTTATTGGAGACGGTGGCGGGGACCATAACCATGGGCACACAGAACTCCTCATATTTGTCCCGTGCCGCAGAGAGTTCCAGTAATCCCACGTAGGCCTGCAGCGGTGAGAGCCAGCGTCTTATTGGTCAGTGTTTGAGGAGGTGCACACAGATGGGAGGAAAGTGAAGAGGCCTAGTGCCGAGGTCGTCACAAGTGCAGCTGACAAGAGGACGTGAGTGGGTTTCTTGGAGAAAATCATGATGGGAAAGCTCGTAGGGGATAGATATGACTACTGGGCGTGATAACTATCCTGTACATGATCAATTTTCAGCTATTTTGCAGTTACACATCAATGTAGGTCAAGCTGCACTGATGGATTTTTTGTTATCATCCCACTGGAGCCAAATCTTTGTGCAGGTCATGAATGGAAACTCAATTTTAGATAGCTAATGATCATTTTATACTTGAAATATACAGAGTTTCTATAATTTAGTAAAATATTCAAGGGATGCATCACTCTAACAATTTGATGTAAATAGTTATAGCTTTAATTGCATTTTTATATTTCCTGTTATAATTGTGATTCAATTTGATGTTGCAGTATGTAACTTAATTACGTAAGTACGTTAATTTACTTACTAAAGAGCTAAAACCCCCTCAAGACTATGAGGAACGTGCCCTGAAATCTCTACATTCGATGTGTCAAGAACACGGAAGCCATAAACCCATGTAAACATAAAGTGGGTGTGGCTTATGATGCATCAGGTGTGGCTTGACGCAAAGTGGGAGGGGCCTGTTCATGGTAGATGTGGGGAAAGAGGAAGCAAAGGGACAAACAAAGGTCTGGTTGGGGAGGGGGGAGGGGCGGGAGTGTATTGATGGAAGAAGCCAAGAGGAGAGAGCCAGGCCAATCAGGACGGACGATGAGACACACACAGGAAGTTGATGTCTTGGTTCCTCACACAAAAAGACAAAAGATGAAGGCAGTGTACACTTTTTTTTTTGGCCAAGCTGTCAAAGTCAATCAAAACCAATCAAACTGACACAGTGTCAGTTGGTTTCAGTTCAATATTTTGGTTAATTATGATTCAGTTTGGCTTTACAGTTTGGCCAACGCCCATATATGGAGAGACAAGGAGAGAGCCTGGCACATTTAAATGTGTCTCGATTATATCATGAAAATAAAGATGTCAAGACATGTTTTTCAAGTTGAAATGTCAGAAAGGGTAAATTGGTGAAAAACACACTCAGCAATGTTGAACAATTCATGGTTAATTTAAAATACTGGAGATAAACAATGAAAACAATTCATCTTATTTATCTTTAACTAATTACTAGAATTCTGCTGTTATATAATTATCAGTAGCTTTAAGGGATGAAACAATGGCACAATACAGTCGATCAATATTGAGACTTTTCATTGTATTTTTCTAAGATATAAAACATGTTCAGAGATAAAAAGGTAATAATCAAGTAATCAAGTTACACACCTCAAATCCTCCGATGACGAGCAGAGCGTTGATGTTATGGATCCTCATCTGCTCCGCGATCTTATCCAGATGTTTTCCTGGAAGAGTTCTAAGACATAAAAAAAAAAAAGAAATAACTCTCTGTGCATCCACATCACTCATTATTAACTAAACCAATTAGTCAGAGTATCCTAATTTATCCGCTTTTTTAAGTTTATTTTTAAAGATAGAAAGTGAATTAAAAAACACACAGGATTTAAGTCACTTAAAGTCCAATAAATATTTATGACTTTAACTTCGGATTACCTTTTTGTCCCAAGCAGGGACCCTCCCTGACCAGTCCAGCCTCCAACATCTCCCCATTTGATCTCCTTGATCTGACAAAAACAAACGAAAAAGATGTTTGGCTAAAATCTCAAAGATCTGAAACTTTGGACAAATAAAACCATGTATTTGTTCAAACTAAAATGACCACAACTAGTCGAGTTGCAGGTTCACATGGTATGTTACTTTAAAGGAACATTAGAGTCACGGTAAAGTTTATCTTCCTTTTAGACATTTGTGTGTTTTAATTTTCAGATTGATTTAATTGTGTTTACCTCTGCAGGCAATTGGACTGCCCAAACTATTTGATTGACCTGGCCGATCTTTGCCAAACGTTCCCAAATGGAGTGACGCCAAACAAACTTTCTGTCACATGGAATTTGTAGCCGAAGAAGTTGGTCTTTAGCTTCCAGGCTAAACACTTGCGTCAAATTTTAAGAAATTCCTTCAGAGCGTTCTTGAGAAAATCGTAGAGACGGATGTACAAAATGAGAACGAGTCACTGTCCAGAACATAAACTGTATATAAATATGGACAATGCATCTCCACTTCCTTGCATTAGCCAAACTGACGCCATCTTCCTGGAGATACAGGTGGCCCACTAAAATGGAGGAGGTGGAGCTTATGACCTATACTGCAGTCAGCCACCAGGGGGAGCTCTACTTGCTTTGGCTTCACTTTAGAGGAGCTGTTCGATCATCCATATTTATATACAGTCTATTGTCCAGACAGTAAGTACTTTTACAACAACTCAGTAAGAGAATGTGGCTCAATTGTGGCGTCAGAAGCTGCTCTCCGTTATCCAACTCTCATCCTTGTGACGGCGGAGCCACATTCAACCCTCGGCCCTTCATCATAATCAGTGTCCTACTTAGTCTGGGTTTTATTCAGGGATCACGGCTTCACTTTTCAATCACGTCTAATCCTTCTACATGACAACTCGCCTCGGGAGTTCATCTCTTTTCAACGGGCCACTGCTAGTGCTGCTGCAGAAGGCTTGCATGCAGTCAGCGGATGAGGAATGAATGAGTACATAAGGCACATATACACATGTCTGATGTAGGCTGGGATATCAAATCCCTATAAATACAAGCTTTGTGTCCACAAAAGCGGCAGTGTATACAAATGATCTCTTCCTGAACCTTCAAAGGAACTTTAAATAGATGTATTAAAAAGCCAGAATCTGTTAAAAATGTTCCCCTCCTCCCCCCATTTGACATGTACCATACTGCATATGCTCACCTGTCCTTTGTGGAATCCCTCGAAGCCGTCGTTGACCGCAAACATTTTGTGGCCTTCAGTGATTCCCACCCTGACAGCAGCACGCACGGCGCCATTCATCCCTGCTGCAGGAGCGCCGACGTTCAACACCGCCACGTTAAAGGTGCTCTGTGGGCAACAGAGAGGTCCAGTCACACACATATAACACCCAGAAATCCACTAAATACACAGCGGAGGAAGCAGAACTCGGCTCTTGCACATGTACATTCGGGCCTTATGTTCCTACGCCTCCAGGCTTTGTCACGTTTCGGCGTGACTCTTGCATTCAGTGTACAAACATGGCATGTTTGAGGACGATGGTATTTCAGCAACTTTTTAGAGGCAATGAAGACAGGCAGTCATGGAGCTGTCCGCCCTCGCTGCCTTAAAATGTCATCCACGTCCCGTTAGCTGCCAGGCGGGAAGCCAGGCGACGGCGGGCAAAGATGGCCTTACATGCAAGAAGCCACATGCTGCTAGAAGACGCAGCGAAGCAGCAGCTGCTTTCACACGACAACCACTGAAAATCAAGCAGATAATCCCCAACTATAGAAACTTAGTTTAACTGCAGATATTAAACAGTTCTTGTTTGGCTGCCAGGCACCACTAATGCACACGAGAAGATAGGCATGTAGGCAAGGCATGCATCATATAGATACAGGTTCACAGGAGGACATGAGCAACCACTAACCCTTGGCACCAAAGACAGCATGGAGCCTGTCCAGTTTGAGTTATGAGACAGAGGACGCACTTTCATCCTCTGTCTCCAATGACTTTGGTATTAAAGTGTAAGGAGGCTACTGCAATTGTCCTCGTCTGTAGCACTGATGCATCTCCGTGCAAGTCCAGCACTTCGAAGCAAAAGCAACGGACAGACAGACGGGACGACGGGTGGCGAGCACTGACGCTGTCGTTTTGTGGCACCGTTACCGGATAAATACTTGTCTGTCAACTAAAAGTAGGCTTCACAGATGATTAGTCCTACGTTCTGTGAGGGTTCTCTGACATCCAGGTCATTGTACATCCCAAAAAAAAAAAAACTGGACTTGCTGAGATTCTTGAAGACGTTTCACTCAACTAGCTTCTTCAGTTAAATACTACACCTGAAGCACAACGGACGGTCCTTTAGAGGTCAACAACATCCATATTATAGCCAGAGAAGACAGATGCAAATGGAGTAAAGGAAGCCAGCTATGTGGAATTGGAGACATACACCGATCAGGCATAACATAATGATCACCTTCCTAATATTGTGGAGGTCTCCCTTGTGGTGACTCATCAGAGAATGGACATGGGCCTTCTGAGGGTGTCCTGTGGAGTGTAAGGGTTGAGGGGAGTGTCCTCTGTGGATCATCCCACAGATACTTGATCAGTTTGGGATCTAGTGAATTTGGAGGCCAGGTCAACACCTTGTGCTGTTCTTCATGTTTTTTGTTTTAGTTGTTCCTAAAGTGTTTTTGTGTGTGTGTCTGTGTCAGGCTGCATCCTGCTGGGGATGTCTGCTGCCATCAAGGAGTGTCATTGCTGTGGGGTGGGGGTGCCTGGTCTGGTCTAGGTGAGTGCTACATGTCTAAGTAACATCCACATCAATGAATGCCAGGTCCAAAAGTTTCCCAGCAGAACACTGAATTCTCACAAGATGGTCAATGTTCTTCACTTTTCCTGTGGTCATAATGTTGTGGCTGATAGGTGTAATTTGTCATCACTTTACAGCAATCTCTTAACATCTGGTTTTCAGGTGGAAACCCTAACTTCCCACAATCCATTTAGAGATAAAGCAGCTACCTGGATCAAATGTCATCAAGAAACTCTTCAAGTCCAGTTGTCCTGGTTTCAGCTTATTTTTCTATGTTTTTATAAAGTCTTTCAGATAAACCCCACACACTTTCAAATTCTATCTCAGCATTTGAGGAACTTGAAGCTGAAGAGAACAGGAAGGTGGATCAGAACGAAAAAATAAAAGGTCTAGGCTAGCTCCTAAAAAGCTGTTTGTATGAACTACGCCTGCGTCAGAAGCCGACCTAGAGGCTGCTCATTACTCATCACATACATGGAGCCGCTCCCTGTCCCCCGCCTCCTGCTCCTCTCCCTCGGGACAGACGGTTACAGAAAAACAGACTCTGTTAGTGTCACAAAAAGACTGCGGCACCCACAATGCACCTGGCCAGGAAGTACCTTATAGCTAATGTACAAATCTCAAGAGCCGCTAGGGGAAAAGACACATTAGGAGAATTAAAACTGTGATCTGTGGGGTTTACTGGTTTATAAGCATTTTAATGTTTGTTTTATTTTGTTTTGTTTGTTGTAGAGCTACTTACATTTGGAAGTTCAGAGTCCGCCTTGCGGTAGGAGAGGAGTCTGTAGGTGCTCAGATTGTTTTCAAAGCTCCTGCAGAGATTACAAAATGTGAACAATAAAGGTTAGACAGTGTAGACATGAATTCTGACGCACAGAAAGCAATTCAGAGTCAACTGGAAATCAATAGAAACACAGTTGAGCTGGAAGCAGGGCACACAACCAGCTCAATATGAACTCGCTCTCTAGTAGCACCACTAAAGCATTTTAAATTTGACTGTCAGAAACCTTTCAGCTCGTGCTGGAATTTCATAAATACCTGCCGCGCAGTCTGACCGCCTCCTCGAATTTCTTCTCATCCATGGCCTTCTGCACTTCTTGGGTCTGATGAAGGACAAAAACAACTTATTCCACACAAACACTTTTTTTTATTTTCTAGCTTGCTTGATTGTGTCTCGCTGGTCAATTTTGGGGAAATGTATTATAAATTAGTACAGATGCTCTGAGGAGGAATCTTCCCATGTACTGCTGCCACTCTTATTTAACAGTAATTTAAGTGAAATGTGGTTAATTAGGTAATATCTAGGGTCGCTTATAGTTAAAAAAAAAATCCTTTTGTTTTTTAAAAAGAGAAAATGTTTCACTCATTTTGATATCACAGACAAAAAGCTTGCTGCATTTACACGGACACTAGTACTACACTAATAATCAGATTAAAGGGGCCTCAGGTAACCACATTAATTACAACAGACTGGACCAAATCAGACTGAGAGGGGTGGTGTAGGAACATTTTAAACATTTTAAATTTGCTTGTTTGATGTACAAGGTGTTTCATGGACTTTCAGCGGTCTGAGGACCAGGGCCTCGTCTAGAGGAGACTATGAGGTCCCACACAGAAAAAACAGCCTTTGGACAAAATGCTCTTTCTGAAAAAAAAACAGTAAGATCTGGAACAGTCTTCCACTCTCCATAAGGTGAGTGTCCCATGTTACAAGCCTTCAAAACTAACCTCTAGCAGTGGTTGAAATCAAACCAGTCTCGTAACCATTGACTTTCATCCTCTTAGTAATTTACTGTCTTGTAATCTATCTGTCCTATCCCATGTCTTAACATGTTTTTGTGTTACCTTTCTATGGACTGCGGATGCAAATTAGGATTGTTGCTATAATCTGGCACATTTACGTCTATTGCTGTCTGAGTAGATGTTCATTAACGTGCACTGTTCCTATCAAATAAATGAATTAATAAATAAATAACCTCGTGAACACTTGATCTGTTGGTTTCCACAAAGGACAGAAACACAGACAACCAGATGATCAAACAAGAGTTGAACAGAAAAGATGAATTAATTCTGGCAGATTTGACGCTCCACAGCCGGTCAGAACCACCGTTTTTGGGGAACGTAACATTTTATTTAGCGTCCAAGATTTCAAGCAGGTTGGAGAATTATTGTCCTCTGGCCCTGTTCAGACCTTGCATTCATATCTGACCTGGTTGATAACAGTGTTTGTTGTTTTTACTGCTCATGAAGGAGCACCCTGCTCAGTAGGTGGCCTTTACTGTGACTCACGTTTCCAAAGTGATGAGGTCAAATGCGTCCCAGACGTACCTCCACATGTAGTCAGAGATCAGATCACTTAAATGCATCCTCGATTTGTCCTGGCTACGTTGACACTACGTTTACTTTAAGCTCTTAACAAGCCAGCTTTATCTGTATCTAAGCACAGACCTCATTTAAACAACCCTATCAATGATCTCAATGACTCTAAGCAGCCCCCCTCCCTCTCTCCAGTCTGTTTAGTTTCTGTTTTCGCTTGAGCTATACCATGACATGGCACTTAGAAAAAGGTTTAGAGTGACAACAACAAAATGCTGAGGGTTGGAGGTTTTACTGCCACTGCCTGCTGCTTTTTTTAATGACATGGAAGTCATGCGACTCTATTATAAGGAACGGCTAAAGCTAATATTTAGTGGTGCAATATCAAATTGCGAACCAACACTCACCATCTGAACACACTCCATGAGCGGCAGCCGAACGGCCTGGTTGCCAACCAGAGACACGACGCAGGCCGGGGTGTTGGCAGACGCCTCCAGTAGCGCGAGCACGGCCTCCACGCCCATACGACTCGCCTGGGAAAGTCATTTAAAGGTGACTAGTGAGCAACTAACACACCTAAGGACCCGATATATATATTAAATGGTCGAGGGAGCGTAGGGGGATGGAGGCTTACCAGGATCCTGTCGAAGGCGGAGGGGGTCCCACCTCTCTGCACGTGGCCCAGGATAGTGACCCTGGTGTCGAAGCCCAGGCGCCGCACTACCAGCTGGTTGCAAACCGAGAGCATGAAATTAATGGGAGGAATGTAGTGTATGACAGATTTTAATGACATCTTCAGGAAAACACCGAAATAAAAGTGACAAACAGATGGGGAAATCATGCAAAACGTCTCCTGTCATGTTAGCCAGTGCCAAATAATGTGCATGCAAAGGGAACTCAAGACTTAGGGTGGACGGTGAGTTTGGGAAAGGGTGAAACACAGCAACTACAAGTAAGATGTAAAAATGTTTACAGCGTGCTGAGGGAAACCAACATCAAACCGTGAAATTAAAACAAAAGGGTCCATGCGTCTGGAGGAGAGTTTGCAGGTCCGCCATGCCTCGATCGATCGGCCTTCCCCACTTCTGTACTTACATCTTTGATATAATCAGGAGTTATTGCCTTGTTGTGGCTATCAATGGCGCCCTCGGCTACAATAATAATGTTCAGCCGTTTCCTTTCGGCGCGGTTCTAGAGGAACAGTGAAGAAGAAGCACAGGCGTTTGATAAAAAAACATGACAGAGGAAAGTTTTGCATTGCCAAAAGCTGGAGCCCGAGGACGGAGGACAAACTAAGAACCTTTAACATTTAACCGAGTCGCCACCGTCGTCTCAAAAAACAGGCATTTGCCACATTTTAGGGAGAAGCTTCACAACTGCAGCAAACCAGGACATTTTGTTTTCAACAGGGAATTTCAAAATATACAAGAACAATTCAAACCCAGCTCTGCAACGTTATGTACTTGTGTAGTTCAATGAAGAAGTTGGCTTAAAGGTGTCCTGTGGACATATCTAACAAATGTATTGAATGCATTTCATTGCTCACATGAAGGCCACCTCCATTGTTTCAGTCACGGAATTTGAAGAAGAAGAAGCAATTTCTTCTTTGTCTTTTTCTAGACTTTTGCCAAGTTACTCAGTGCTGCCACCGACTGTCAATCGACGGAACTGCACGACACTGGGGGAGGGGGCATGATACATGAAGGTGGAACCATTTACTTCCACTAAAGTTGTCAATATCCTACATTTCCCAGAATTACCAATGGAAAAACCCTCGATTGGTGACATTGACCTCAGTATGGTTGTTAAACACTGGTTCAAAGTCATTTTCTGTGAAAGTAATAAGTAGAAACATCTCGCAAAATGTGGCAAGTGTCTGGACTTTGTCGTGACACTCCGGTCGTCCGACGTGTTCGTATCCAGTTCGTTCCAGCTTCTGGTTCCCCTCTGCGTCAGCATGAAACTGAGCTCTACTCACGTCCTTCACAAAATCAGAAGTAATGGGTTGTCCTTGTCTGTCAATGGCTCCCTCAGCGACTATGATAATGTTCAACCTGGAACCCCGAGATCGACTCTGGACGATAATAATAATAATAATAATAATAATAAGACAAACTGAGCTCAGCAAATCTCTTGGCAAATGCATGTTAACACCAATTTATAGCAAAAACCATGAAACCAATGACCTACTGGTTGATACTATAAGAGACGTGTGTGGTTGTGTGTGTCAACTCAACACAGCAGCAGGCTCTGTGGCGCAATGGATAGCGCGTTGGACTTCTAGTCAGACACTTGAGATGTCATTCAAAGGTTGTGGGTTCGAGTCCCACCAGAGTCGTAGCTTTTACTCATGAACTTGTATCTCCTTAAAAATAAGGTGTATTTCCACAATTGCATAGTGCATTGGACATCTTTATGACACCATAGGTGAGTGTGATGAGTTAATGGGTGTGGAGTCAGACCAGTGTTGGGGGTTTTCCAAATCAACATTCAATGATGGATTGTCAATCTACACAACGAAAACTGACTGGATTCAGCAATTACACGTAAACTGAATCAAAACCAGAGTTGCTGGTTTTCCTCCTGACAATGAGCCTTGTTTGTTCAGACTGATTTAAAAGAACTGAATGCAATTTTTGCAAATCTGATTCAGATGATGTTGGGATGTTTTGGTTTTCTTGTACTTTTTATAGAAAGACAATCCTGTTTGATGTCTGCACTACAAAATCCTGCACGTATCCTCCCTAACAATCCAATAGTT
>JASGAT010384093.1:9571-24846 GCA_030220025.1 Chelon auratus | reverse complement strand
ATTAACTCTCGGGGGAAAAATGGCAAAATCTGCAGGAAACAGGAAGTTCTTTCCTCCAGCTTCATTGACAACACTACATTTGTTCAGCTTATTCATTCTATTCCATCAAATTTTAGATTCCAGATGAAGCAGATCTAACCGATTACCTGTGGTGCCACTGGTGAAGCAGATAATACTGAGGTCTTCTGGCTTTGGTGGCTTTTGGGACACAAAGATCAGCACATCAGAACAGCAAGCAGCTTATTAAATCTCAAGTTTATTACATGACCGTAACAGAAACTTACAATGGGCTTTTGAAGATTACTTTTCCCCAGTGCCTGGAGAACAAAAAACAAAAACGTGTTTTCAATCATGTCAAATAACTTAAATTATTTTAACTGCTCTTACTTAAGCTGGTATAAACACAGAGCCAATTAACTCGACAGCACTTATTTGTGTGCATTACCTCCATGTCCTGCATGGACACGATGTCCACCCCACACTTGGCTCCTCGCTCGACCAACTCAGAGTTGAAAGCATCCATGATGACGATGGTTTTGAGAACCGGGGTCAGGCCTTTCTCTCGGTTCTGCAGCAGAGTTTCTGCTTTTTTCTCGTTGTCACAAAGCACTGCGGATATCTCGGCTGAAAAAAAAAAAAAGTATCTTTGACTTGATCATAAAATAGACACCAAGTTTAAATGAAATCTATACTATAATGTCATTTAAGACCAGGATTTATGAAGCAACATTTACAGACGGAGGCATATTTATAAAATAGTATTCGTCTTGTGTTAAAACTCTCCAGGATTAATCAGACAATGAAAAGCAAAATGAAGACAGAGGAAAAACATAATAAATAAGTGAGGAGAGATTAAAGCACACTTGGCACAGATCCCTGTGGAGAGCAGGGAGTTACTGGACTTCTACCCGGCCCTGTAATTAGCAGCATTAAGAGTGCAAGAGAAGCTCCAATTACCTCTGTCGATAATGAACACAAGGGCCTCAGGACCCAGCGTGTCGTACAGGGGAACTGCTACCATGGAGTAGGTGTAACACGCTTGTTCGCCAATAATCCACTGCGAGGGACCCATCAAACAGAGACAGCAGAGTTAAGAGTACTCACAGCTGGACAGAGAAAATAAAATAAAACAAAAAAATGACTCACCTCGGGTCTATTCTGAGCAAAGATGCCAATAAAAGTCTCAGAGTTTGGTTTTAAACCCTTGTGAAGAAGTCCTGACCCCAAGTGCTCCGCTCGATCGGACACCTTCAGAGAGAGAAAAGTGGAGTAAAGGTCGGCTGATCTTCACCGTGGAGTTTATGGATGTTGCGCGTCGTTTTACCTGTCTGTACTTCAGCCACTGGTACGGCTTTCCTGGCTTTCTGTAGCCCAAGCACGGCCCATTACCTGCAAACAAGTTTTAAAAGAAACAACTTAAGGAGAACACGGAGGCTGAAACGTGTACACTACTCATTTATGGTGTGTTCATGGCACATCAGTTAGTAAACCTAATTGTAGCTATGACTGGGAAACTTAAGACTTCCTGAAAGCTTTGACAAATTACTATCTTGACATTAATGCTCACTTTCAAAGTTGAAAACTGAGACCGATCAGTTAAACGATTTCATTACCTGAAACTCTCAGGCCTCTCTGAAAAACCTCATAGAGGGTCTTGGCCTCACTATAGTAGTACGACATCAGGTTGTTGTTGTCCTCCAACAGAGCAGTCTTTCTAGCACCATCCTGAGGACGTCAAACAGAGCCACTCTGGTCATCACCAACAACTTCCACTTCACAATACTAGCATTTTAAAGCAGATAAGTCTTAACCGAGAGCTCGCCGCTCTTTACCTTGACACCCAGAGTTTGGTGGTTGAGGTCAACGGGGGTTCGGAGGGGACTGGGCCGCGAGTGGAGGTAAAACAGGGTGGCGGCTGCCAGGGCGAACAGGGAAACGATGGCCGGGGTCGGGAGAGGCGTAAACAGCAACTGGAAGATGAAGTCCATGGTGCAGCCTGGAGGGAAAAACGGACCAAGATTTAAGGCATTTAGAGAACATTATGCAACTCCGATCTCGCTTTACGTACCGTCTCCACAATAATGTCAGAGTTCAAAGTCAACGTGAATTGTGCAACGGATGCTCACTTAAGATAGGAGTTCAAGAGCAGAGCAGTCCATACATACAGTATGTGACCGAAATGTGCATACACTGACAATGAGAAGGAAGAGCGGAAACAAAAGACACATCTGAAGGGATAAAGTTTTCATGACAATTTGTGTCTTGTATCAAATTTGTGTCAAAGGGTCAAGGTCAGTTATTTACATGAGATGATATTGAGACACTTAAGGGAACAAAAACATATTTTAAAGCACAACTTGCATGTATCAGCATTTAAATTTAAAGATAATGCAAGAAAAAGCTAGGGTGCAACATTGATGTGCACGTGGAGACAAAACTCATGATCTATTTAACAATGTGCACTAAGAATATTTTTACATTTTCTTTATTAGTTTCTAAGACGGGACAACCTAAGAGACAAACAGCCGGACACGAGTGTTTAAAAGTAGTAATCAGTACCTGCCACTGGTCCTCTCAGGTGTGTGTGCACGGCTGACCCTCTTCCTCCGCTCTGACAGAAGACACATGGAGCATGAGAACTCCCGTCACTCTTTTAAAAACCTTTGAACCTTGGCCACCATCACCTCCACTGATAAAACTGAACATGTGCGCAGGCTTGGAAAACCACCCCAGGGCTCTACGCCGTAATATTAAAGCGTGCGTTGTGCAATTTATTCGAACCGATTTGCTTCAGTTTTTTGAGTCAATAAATGACTCTGATTTCAATCCAGATTGATAAACTTCACACATTATCTGCGGCCGGGATGCTGCCCTCGATGAAAGGTCGATATGCTTATCAGCCATTTATTTTGTTCAAAGTCCCCACGTGTGGAAAGACTCAAGATGCAACTAAAACATCTAGTTTTCAACACTTTTAAGTAGTTTGAACCATCAGGTCACATCGGCGTGAAAGTGCGCCCCTCAGTTATTTCAATGAGAAATGCAGTTGGGTTAGGTCAAACGATACGAGCCACATTTTACCTCATTTGAGCTTATCTGCACTGTTGAAATGAGGAAAGCTCACCAAGATAAGGTGACGTTGCACCACATTAATTAAAGTGAGACGGACCGTGCAACATTTGCTTGGCAGTGGAGGGAAGTGTATCTGCAGAATAAAGGTGCAGACGGCAAACAACTACTCACAAGCTGCTCATGGCAATAAGAACGAGGCCTTAACAGGAAAACCACCGCTCACTTGTTGAATCAGTCTAAACTTTCATTTTTTAATTAATTCCAAGTATGTGCATCACATTTTGGCAAACACATCCCCCTCCTCTGAGCCCTATCTATTCACTCAGCAAAGCAGAAACCCATGATGTCCTCGCGAGTTGATCATGCCGGACATTGATGTGTGTGTGTGTGTGTTCATTAAGAGAAGCTTTGAGAGGTTACCTGGTGGGATTAGCAGCGGCAGTTTGGGGCCAGGCTGAGCAGGGATCCCCTGGGGGAGGAAAAAAAAAAAAAGCAGCTGAAGCCAGCAACACCACTAATGTACAATCTGGCCACCTGCGGTCATTAGCACCTTCAACTGCACACAGGTGCGCGAGCCTCTCTGCACGGAGCAAGGCCCAACCTGCCTCGTCTGGTTTCTGCCACACAGCACACCCAGGAGACTTCACGCTCTGGTCTTTTGGATGAAAAATTCTGAAATGAAATCAGCGCACATTCTTAAAATAAACTTGTTGGTTGTTGGTTTATTTTTATTTATTTTTTCCCCCCCTGTGTTCGCCTGCAGCGGAAAGTGTGTTAAAGATAAAAAAAAAAAAAGATGAACTTTGATTTATGGGTGTGAGCGATAACTAAAGGCGCACATAAATGTGGCACCTTTGGAATTTACTGATCTGCGGTTGTTAAAAACTAATCGGGGAATTAGCTCTTGGAAATCTGCCGATAAGATGAGTGATTCACCTTCAGGTAAAGGTGACACTTCGTGAGTGATCTCACTGAAAGGCAGACCTGTTCTAATAAAAACTGTACACAATAAGGGCATTTCAAACATGCATATTGAGAGTAATGTGAAAGACATTCAATTAATCTGAATAAAGTATCACAATGAAAAAACAATGATGGATTTAAGTCCTCTATGCACCTCCCCCTCTCTCCTCCACCTATTTACATTTTCTCCTCCCTAACCAACTGTCTTGCAGCATCACCGGGGTAGCTGACTATTTAAACCCTCTAAAATCGAGCCACTAATAGGATGAGAGTGATGCTGAGGGCGGTTTATTGCTCTGGTATGAGCCCCATATTGGCGCTCTGCTTCTCACTCGCACTCACTGCCGCCTCTGTCATCACAAACGGCACCAATGGGTCTCAAGCCCGCAAGCTGCTCATTGGCTTCCAGGCTCCCTGGAACACGACCTTCCCCTTCAGCGCCCTGCGCCTGGGCTCGGCCATACAGATAGCCGTGGAGAAGGTGAACACCAACCCCTCCTTCCTGGGGAACTACAGTCTGGATTTTGTGTACAAGGACACAGACTGTAATCCCAAGGAGTCCCTGGGAGGATTCATCCACCAGGTGTGGAAGGAGAACGTGTCGGCGCTGTTTGGTCCGGCGTGCCCCGAAGAGGCCGAGGTATGATTCATGTGGAATTGATGATGAATGGGTTATTGATGGTATACACTTTGTGCTTTTATGGCTTTATTGTGAGTTCATGTTGAGCTGCAGTTGTAAAAAACAACTAATTTGTGTCTAACAACATTTTTCCACCAGTTGTACTTGAGATTTCTATTGCAGTTCATCTTTATGTTGTATTTTTTAGATTTTAAATAAGTTAGAATTATAATGTATGGCCAATTTTTACAAGAAAATCCCATCTAGTAAGTAGTTTATGCCATATATCCATTGATATCCCCTATCATGGTAAAACAATGTGTGTTGTTGAGGCTCTGGAGTCTCCTTTTACTGACAAACTCAACTGGTCCCCCAGGTAACCGGTCTCATCGCATCAACATGGAACATCCCCATGTTTGGTTTCGTGGGACAGTCCTCCAAAATGGACAACGGCGACGTCTACGATTCCTACATCAAAATCGTGCCCCCCCTCAAGAGAAGCGCAGAGGTGCTGGTGAAGACCCTGGGGTTCTTCGGGTGGGTGCACGTGGCGATGATCGGAGGGGGCTTGGAGACAAACACCTGGGACAAGGTCGACGCTCTGTGGAAAACCGTCGAGAATCCGCTGAGGGCCAAGTTCAAGCTGACCGCGGCCGTGAAGTTTGACACCAGCAATCCTCATCTGGTTCGTCAAAACGTTAAGTACATCTCGATGGTCGCCAGAGGTAAGGAAAGCTGTGATTCTGTGAGCCCTCCGTGGATAATCTGCTATCATTTGTCTAGTCAAACGCTTCTTTTTTTTTGTTATGCTTGGAGTTATTGTGGTGCTGACAAACAGAGAGGACTCCATGTCTCTGCTGCTGGAGGCTGAGCGTCAGGGTCTGATGAACGGCGACTATGTCTTCTTCCTGGTGCAGCATTTTGAGGTCAGTGGCAGCGTGGTGAGTAAAACCCATCAACACTTACCCACACATTCAGTAAATCACGGAGAAGAGAGGACACCGGGGAAAGGGGAGATGCCGTTTTTTCATCATAGTTAAGTTGCCCTTGCAGAAACTAAAACCAGAATGTGTGCTGTCTTAAAACGTAGGGCTCCCAGAAGACTCCAGTTTCACCACAAATTATGTTAGAGTGAACCTGGAGATGTTTTAATTGATGAAATGTTGCCTGCTTATTCCATATGTGGCACAAAATCACATAAAATTAGATGCACATTTAAGCCACATCTGAATTATTAGCTTATCTTGAAGGATACTTTACAATTTTAATGCATATGTGGTAACTTAATAGATAATATAACAATGCAGAGTGTTTGAGAGATATATTTCATATTATTTTTATATTAATTTCATTGCAATTTCCATGAATATTTGTATTTTTTTCCATGTTTCTTTGTTTATAAAGAATTTTGTGTTACATTTCTGCTGGAGTTAATTGTTAAAAGCACATCTCCTGATTGTATTATTTTTGTCGGGCCTCTTTTAAATCAATCCGGGAATTAATTAGAGATTGAGAAACGTCCGTTAGTCAAGCATCCCAAAAGTTCATACAATACCTAACAATAATGGAGTGTGCTGCATTAGTTTTATTTAAGTAAAAAAATACTTGATTTTTGCATATTTACAAAACAGCCAATTAGGGAATAGTCTGTGCATAAAATCCATTGCTATTCCTTTAATAATTAAACTAAAATAATTTAATTGAATAATAATTTTACAGACACAAGTTAATCCAAATCTGTGTACATAAAAGATGCGTTAAACTGCTGTTAGTTTTTTTAATCCGACGTGCAACTTACAATAAAACCCGAAATAACCACGTTCACGTTTAGGTCAGACAAGATGGGATGTGTTGCTCTTTCCTGACTTTAATCCTTGAAGCTATGGTCTTAAAAAGTTTGTTTTACGTTTGTCTTAAATCACCAGTCGGGTTTTCACCAAAATACTTGTTTTCTTGCTGAATCATCTGTGTAAAATGTGCCTCATTTTGTGCAAAGTATATTTATTTTCAGCACAAAATTTCTGCTTTCTCACCATGGTTGCGTCACAGCTCAGCAAAGCACAGTCAGTACTGAAAACACTCGAGAACTGGATAGCACGCACATGATTTGTGAAGCTCACACTGCTAAAGCCTCACATTGACTTTCTGTTTCGTACAGAACGAGCTGAAATCATGCAGCCATCGGCAGATTTTATCCACACACGCCAGCAAGTTCATTAAGCTAATGTTAAGGCCATGAGTTGGTTGAAAATGCCGTCTGCAGCTGTTTTTTTCTCCAAGCTGACTCATTTTAAAGTGATAAGCTCGTAGAACGAAGGCTACAAATATAAAATAAAGAAACAATAGAGTTATGAGAAGAAAAAACTGTGATCAAACTTTACTGAGTGTTTCTCCCATTCATTTTTTTCCTTCCCTGAGCAGGATAACTTGTGGAAATATTCCCTGAACAGCAGGATGAACGAAGCTGCCATCAGAGCCTTCGACATGGTCTTCATCATCGCCCAGAAATCCTACGAAGGCTACGAGTACTACGACTTCTTTGAGCAAGTTTTTCAGCGACTAAAGGGACATCCATTTCAGAGTAACCTGACATCCGAAAAAGAGGCGGGTACTCACTGACAAGGATGTAAAATAATACATTTGTAAAGGGAAAGTGATAGAAAAACTGTAATCCACTTTAAAGCCATTCTCCTTATTTAATCTATTACAGGTTAGCCCTTACGCGGCATATCTGCATGACGCGGTGCTTATGTACGCGATGGGACTGAAGGAAGTCCTGAAAGACGGCCAAGATCCTCATGACGGGCGGCAGCTTCTGCAGAGATTAAAAAACACAAACAACATTCGATTTTATGGTAGCTATGAGCCTCAGTACCTGAACACCGGGGTTATACTGAGAAAGCTGTTATCTTATGGCAGCTAGCTGCATTGTGGGTATTGTAGGCACTGGGTTTTGACATGGAAGTGGAATGCGTGGAGTATCGTAACTAGAACTGTACACCGATCAACTATATCAATATGACAGGTGAAGTGATTAGCACCAAACTGTGGGTTAGGGTTAGGGTTAGGGCTAGACGACTGGGTCAAGGCATCTCCTAATCTGCATCTCTTGTGTGGTGTTACCGGTCAAAAGTGATCCATGGATGGAAAAGCAGGATCATCGGGAGCCAAGGCTCACTGACACACAAGGGGAGCAAAGGCTGGCACCATGTGTAGTTCCAATAAGACAAGAAAAACAAAGCTGAATGAAACTTAGACTCGCACGCCTGAAACTCACATGACTAGGGTCTGTTAACAACCGGATACGCACCTCATTACCTATAATTAGAGGACTTTGTTCAGATTAGAGTAGGCGTACCTTTGGGACCATAGAGTCACAGGTTCAGATTCCCCCGTCTCCACGGTGGAGGTGCCTTGAGCAAGCTCCTAACGCCGAGACTATTCCCCGAGCACTGCGCAAGTAGCAGCCCACAGATGAGGGAGTGAGTGTACGCGATGCTGTGGGAACAAATTAATGGGTTAATTGCAGAGAGAGTTTCCCCATGCGGGATCAAAAGAGGAAAAATTAAAGGAAAAATAGATGGACCTGAGTGGTGTCCTGTTTTTGCACGATAAATGGTCCTCTATTGACAAATCCAGAGTCAAAGTGTAACAAAGTTGAAACCTCTCACTCCAAAACTGAGACACTTTCACTGCCAATGTTTCTTTTGGTGGACTTGAAGTAGACTATAAAAGTCTCCCAAAAACCAGGGCAGACCTACTGAGCACTCTGAAATCAGGACATGATGTCTACATGCGAAAAATACAAGAACACATTTTCTGTTTCCAGTTTTCAAACAGAGAGTATTTCTTTGATCCAAAGCAGTTCCAAGACTTGAGGCATAAGTTACAAACTATTTGCATGTCCCAATATGTTTTGTGGTAAACAAGCATTTATTTAAAGGTCCTAGATTCACTTGCTCGTTGATGCATCTCAGTAACTACCCACACACTGAGACAAGTGATCATTTTCAGGATGTGTGTTGGATCTGGTAATGTTTGGGTTTTCTTTTTCCATTGCAGGTGCTTCTGGACTAGTTCACTTTGACAAAGAGGGGGAGAGAAATTTGGACTATTCCATTTTTGACCTACAGCACACAGGAGACGCCACCAAGTTTGTGCCAATCCTCCATTTTGACAGTCACACAAAAGTTATCCGGTAACAAACACTTTTACACCTTCAAACAATGTCATTTCTTTTATTATTATTGGTTTGGTATAATTCTAAATCCTCACTTTTTTAATTTCAGACCAACATCTATGTTTGCATCTGTGGTGTGGCCGAAAGGAAGACCTCCTCCTGATGCACCACAATGTGGATTCAACAATGAACTCTGTGAATGGCTGATTAATGGTGAGGCAACAAAAAAAAACAAAAACATAATCAAACACCAATTTATAAAGCCATTCAGACTGAGCTGAAATGTCACAATTTACTATTTTGACGAGACAGACATCGCTCTGCTGGCTCTGCTCGTGACCTTCCCTGTCATCGGGGTGCTGGCGGTTTTGTGCATCGGGGTCCTCATGCTGCAGAAGTTACGACTCCAGACGAAGCTGGATGACTCGTGCTGGTGGATTATCAACTACTGCGACATCACCATCATCAGGGAGCCCTCGGTACGAGCTCTCCAGATGGGTTGTCTGGTCCAAGAGCACTATCTCTGTGTGTTTGAGTGCCTGGTTTTGTGTACACACTCCGTGTCTTTGTGTCTCCTCCAGGGGACTCATGGTTTATCTCTCAGCACTACAGGCAGTCAGAGTGGGAGTGGGAGCTCTCAGTCCAATATTTCCAGCAACAGCTATGACCTGAGGGACAAGACAGGGAAAGAACAAGTCTACATCACCATAGGTCTCTACCAGGTACTGGTTTTAGTTTGCACCTAGACTGAACAGATTCATGATAACAGTAAAGCTGTAAAAAGGAAGGCAACTGGACTTGTAGAGTTTCTTGAAGCCGTTTCACCACTCATCCAAGTAGTTTTGTCAGTTCTAAAGGACTGGTGGGGAGTTGGGGTTTAAATAGGAACATCTGTGAGTGTTACCCATCAGAAACCTGCGTTACTAGTGTAGAGAAGAGTCTTGTGGGTCTTTCCATTACAGGAACTGAAGCTACAGGAAGTAACTTGTAGCAGAATCCCTGCAAAGAATACCTACATTTTGAAATATTATGCATTTGTTCAAAAAAATATACATTGGTCTATAATTAACGTGGGCGAATGCTAAATATTATTAGCTTGAGTATTAGCAAGCACATACAAAGTTTAGTTAAGATTTCCAAGTGACTTTCCAGTGGTCTTTAAAAACATTATAACGTCTGTCTATTTTGAATATCTTTATGGCTTTTTTAAATTCCATAACAGGGTAACCAAGTGGCCATCAAGTACATGAAGGACCACGTCACCAGAAATTTCCAGAAGCCTTCAATCATCGCCGAGTTTAATTTGGTAAAGTTCATAATTTTGGATTCACTTTTTACTTTTTGGGATCCTGTTTTTTTTTTTTTTTATTGCATATCATATTGGTATAATCTGTGCCTAACCATCTACAACTCTTTAAGACAGCTCAAAGAGATGAAGCATGAGAACTTGGTGCAGTTCTTTGGCGTATGTATTGAGCCACCGAACACCTGTTTGGTCATCCAGTACTGCAAGAAAGGCAGTCTGAAGGTCGGTGAAAAAACACGTTTCCTGCGTGTAAATTCAATATTAAAAAAACAATACAACATTTCACTTCAAAATGCTTCAACCATTTGTTGTAATTTCTCTGCAGGACGTTCTGAAGGCTTCAGACGATGAGCTAGACGGGATGTTCAAGCTGTCCTTTGCATATGACATTGTCAATGTGAGAAAAAGAAATGGATAATCAGCAGTTTATTTGACGCTGCCTTTATTCAGTAAACTGTTTATTGGAGATTATATTTTCATTATGTTTAACTTTGCATATAAACGTCTAAATCTGGTTATTCTCCACACACAAGTAAAAGTGGACGAAAAATGCTAAACCCATTGTTCCTTTTTTGTTGGTCTGACAGCAGTTGTGAAATTATTGAAATCAGACCTTAAAATGACCAGAATGTTTGGTTTTATGGTCAAAAGGAAAGTCCCCCCTAGTCACCAAGAAAACAATAGAGAGGATACAAGAATGTGTATCAACCCCGTCGGGGCAGAGACATTTGTTCTGTTGCCTCAATAATCTTAATATATAAAAGATTGTTTAAAATTTAGTGAAATAAATGGAATTTTAGATATGTTTTACTTTAACAGACAAATTACAGACTAGGGATCATTGTGTTACTTTACTATGGCAGCATCTTGAATATGTTTCATTGTAATGCGCATCTTACAACGTGATTTTAAAACGTTTATTTGTGATACAGGGGATGGAGTTCATTCACAAGAGTAATCTAAAGTTTCACGGGAATCTGAAGCCCAGCACGTGTCTGGTGGACAGCCGGCTGCAAATCAAACTCTCTGGCTTCGGACTGTGGGAGTTTAAATACGGGAGCAGAAGCAAGGTCGTGGAAGACTCCAACTATGAAGGTGAGTGGTTTGAAGACAGAAAGAGTCACCTTACATATATTTGTATTTAAGTAACGCATGGTATTTTCATTTGCTGTAGAGATGTACTGGACAGCCCCCGAGCTTCTGAGACAGGCCAGTCTACCTGTCTATGGAACCCCCAAAGGTGACATCTACAGCTTTGCCATCATCATGTGGGAACTCATGTACAGCTCCAAAGCTGGTCCATATCAAGACATCAATTTAGACCCCAAAGGTTAGCATAACTTTTTTAATTTTTTGGGCTAGATCGGAGCTACAGCAGCACACTCAATAAAACCTGCACAAGAAAGTGTCAATCAGTGTTATATATCAACCTCCTTGATGGGCTGCGGACTGTTTAGCTATCTTCTCGAATTCCAGGAATTTCATGTATTGGTGCAGTTTTCTGTTTCCAGTAAAGTTGATAGGATATTCCGAGCTGTAATACTCTGAAAATATGTATGTATTGCATGATAGTCGCATTAATTTGGGGTCTTTGGAGGATCTAAACAGGAAGTAACGTGTTGCCATAAAGTAGGATAAGCAGTTAGCAATCAATCAAAGTTGAACTCCATGTTTTGACCAATATTCGTTTAGTTTATGGCAAATTCCAACCAAGTCTTCCTGTTTGAAAACAGTCAGTTGTTTGGTTACTTAGGATGAAATGTAATGATTTCCAAGCAAGTTATGAAGCGTCTTTATTCCAATACTAAATTTGTAACAGTTAACCCCAAGGTGAGCATGACTATAAAATGTCCAGGGATTACCAATTCATGTCTGGAAGCCATGAATATCCATAAAAAATGTCATGGCAATCCTTCCGGTTCTGAAGCCATGCCACTAACATGACTAAAAATATCCAAACAAAAATCCCCAACTTGCAGTTCTACATGTTTCAGTCGTCTTGCCGAATGTGGTTCCTCCAGAGATTGTTATGCAGCTGAGGGCGCCTTTCCAAGGTGAACCCCTACGACCGGTGCTGTCCGATCAGTTGTGTGACGAGAACATCAACGCCCTGTTGAGATCTTGCTGGAGTGAAAACCCTGACCACCGACCTCCGTTCGGGTCCATACGGAGAAGGCTGAGGGACACCAGTCCAGACAGGTCAGGCAGGTTTTTAGTTTCCTACACAAACCATGCCATATTCATTTAGTATCTACAGAACTGAATGAATCAGTAGAAAAAATCCACACTCAACCAAAAATTCTCTTTACTGTAGCCATGTAAATATACTGGATAATATGTTGGAGAAGTTGGAGAAGTACGCAAATCACCTGGAGGAAGTGGTGGAGGAGAGGACCAATCAGCTCACAGCAGAGAAGGCCCGAGCTGACAAGCTTCTCTCCAGCATGTTACCAAGGTACCACATGCAAGTTACTGCATCAAAATGATCCACTTTTTCTTCGTGCTGGACTCCACCAGCCTTACCTTGTCAGCTCTGCTCTTTCTCATTGATTGTAGGTACATTGCTGATCAGTTGATGGCGGGGAAGTCGGTGGAGCCGCAAAGCTACGAGCTGGTGACCGTCTTCTTCTCTGACATCGTGGGCTTCACCTCCATGTGCTCGGTCAGCTCTGCGCTGGAGGTGGTTACATTCCTCAACGACCTCTACAGTCTCTTTGACGACATCATCAAGATGTACGATGTCTACAAAGTAAGTGACATAAATATCAGTATATTGAAAAATCCTTTTTTTATAGGCATAGTCTCAACATTTTTGGTCAATTAGCTTATGTGTAAAGAGATGAGAACAGTTATGCCAGTTTCATATCTGAAATAATGGAAACTACAACCAGCAGTTGGTTAGCTTAGTTTAGCGTAAAGACTAGAAACACCTGGTAGAAGGTCAGAAAATACACCAACCATTACCTTTTAAGCTAACTAATTAACTTAATCAAAAAGCACTTAAATGTAGGTAGCCAGATTATTGTAAGCAGTATCTCAAGCCAGGCCAGTTAGCATAAAGACAGTCTTTATGCTAAGATAAGCTAACACCTTGCTGGCTATACCTAATCTATTGTCCATACATTCAAGTGTGGTATCAGTCTTCTCATCTAACTCTCATCCACAAAGCAAATAGTTTCCCAAAATATCAAAATGTTGAGATATTTTAAGATTTTTTTTTGGGGGGGGGTTAAAAAAGCTTATAAAATCTTATACATTGTCTTCATTAGGTGGAAACAATCGGTGATGCTTATATGGTAGCCAGTGGTCTACCTATCAGCAATGGCACCAAACATGCTCTCGAGATATCCACGATGGCACTACACTTCCTGAAAGCTATACAGGTCTTCAGAATCCGTCATATGCCGATGGAGAAACTGGCAATTCGTGTCGGGGTACACTCGGGTAATAGTCAACTAAGGCTAAACTGATCCACTACTGTGTTTGCAAATGCTTGAAGTTAATAGTTAAATATTGGTTTTGTAGCTGTCTTTGCACATTTTTCATGTACTATTTAGCAACTTGAAATCTTGAACAGTGATGGTTTTAGTACCTTTTATGGCCTTTATATGCTTTATATCAAGGGAAACGTTGTGATTAAATAGTATATATGACCAAGAGTTCTCGTTCTGGTCCTACACACTTAAGACTTTATGTTGTGAAATATCGTCTTGAAGTTTGTACATAGAATATTTGACAAATTCATTTCAACACATATGTTGTTTTGTAGGTCCAGTGGTTGCTGGAGTGGTTGGCACCACCATGCCTCGCTACTGTCTCTTTGGGGACACAGTGAACATGGCTTCACGAATGGAAAGTAACAGCTTACGTGAGTGAAATCTTTGGCAGCGGTCATTCATTGATACTTCTGGGTGACACTTTAAATCAAATCAAATAAAGAAAGGTAATTATTGGCACATTAAAGAAAGATATTAGGTTAAGAGTAGAAAATAATAAGTTAACTTAGCAATGGTAGAAACAGCTAGCTAGTTCCTCTAGGGGCAGCTTGAGACTCCACCACTATGGTCCACTTTCTTGCAAAGAGATGAGAAAAGTTATGCCATTTTCCTATTTGTGTAATAGTAATTAAATACAAAACACAGCCAGCATCCAGCTACCTTAGCTTAGCTTAGCAAAACAAATGGGAAAAAAATGGCCTGGAGGTCAGGAGGTCCATCCAACAGTACATCTAAAATTCAATTGTTTGGATAAAAAAAAAAAAACACCTAAGAAAGGATTTGGTCACGTTTGGAGAGAGCCATTTGCTGACCCTTGTTTCCAGTCCTCATGCTAAGCTAAGCTAACCAGCTATCAAAATGTGATGATAAATGGTCATACTGAAGCGGTGAGTCATTTCAATGGACTTCCGTGGTGCCCACATGATGAATCCTTTGACTTCATAGATCTGTGTTTTGTTTAAATATTTTGGCAACTAATGGATGATTTGTCATGAAAGACTTAAAGACTTTTGTGATCCTTTAATGTTTGATCTCTAATGGTGGTTTATTCTTATGAAACTACATGTAATCTTACTCAAACACAGCTGTTCTTTGTGTTAAGTGTTAATAATCAACTGTTAGCATGCTAACAGGCTACATACAGGGAGATGCTGGACTTGGTAAATATTACTTGCTAATATTGCTTGCATGTAGAGCTGCTACCATAACTGGATACTTAAATGCAAACCCAGATGTCTAACTTGGAAAACTATTAAAAAATCTAAAAACACATGTGTATACGCTACACAGCCCTGAAGATTCACATATCCCAGTCCACGGCAGACATTCTTGTCCAGGCTGGATCGTATGAGCTCGAAGAAAGAGGGGAAATCGAGATGAAGGTGACTAATCTACATGTTTTGTTTATGTTTTTTTCTTCAGTAAAATGTCCAACCTGTGTTTTTGACGAATTATGACCAGAGTGTGTTTGTGTGTGTGACAGGGTAAAGGCTACCACAAGACCTACTGGCTGCTGAACAAAGTTGGATTTAACCCCCCTCTTAATGTCAACAGCTCTCCACTAGTATCAACAGAGGTATCATCTTTGATAAAGACATGCAGCAGAGACAAGGCAAGCATTTTAATCAAGTATTGTCC
>JASGAT010384079.1:0-15419 GCA_030220025.1 Chelon auratus | reverse complement strand
TGCAATGCATTTCAATGGACGTGGAAGCAGAGAATGTCCGAGTGTATTGGGTTAGCTATGCGCACTGTGATTGGCTCATCGCGTTTGGGGGCGTGGTTTAGCCAAAGGTCAATTGGCGGGCCAGTGGCGCAATGGATAACGCGTCTGACTACGGATCAGAAGATTCTAGGTTCGACTCCTGGCTGGCTCGAAAATTTTTGACCTGATCTTTACTCAGGATTCAACCAATATTTAAGCTGTGTTCGGACCTTCGTTGGACTGGGTACCAGTTATAAAAAGGCACAAATACACAAATACACCATATGCTTCATAATTTGAGTTTGCAAACTCATCAGGTGTTTGAGGGATCATCCACAGAGGCCCCTCCCCCTCAATCAATTATCGGGCCAGTGGCGCAATGGATAACGCGTCTGACTACGGATCAGAAGATTCTAGGTTCGACTCCTGGCTGGCTCGAAAGTTTTTGTCCGCAGCAGAGAGTGGTGAAGACCACAGTAGACCACATACAAGCAAAGAGTCCACAGGAGAGCTACCTCCATCACTTAAGACCACACTAACACCCCCAGGCTGCAGACACTGTCCTTTTTCCCCACTGTCTTCACTGATATTTGCACTAGTTATTTTATATTTTGTATTATATGTATCTTTTTTATATTTATTGTCAGTCATTTGGTTGGACAGCAAAAGGAGAATTTCATCGTACAGGGAAACATGTCTCTACACTAGACAACGAACTCTTTGAACCTTGAATCTGCTTATGCCTGATCGGCGTATACAGTGCACGCAGGAGTGTAAATACGTACATTAGCACTGTCTGGCACTTTCTCGCCCTTAAGAGCTCGAGGAGACAGCGGGCAAGAAAACTGCGTGAGGGTTAAACATGCCCGACTGCTCACAGACATCTGGCTATTGGAACGGATCAATCAAGTTCAGCTGGAACAAATCGAGCGGCCACCCCGTCTCTAATCTTCCCCTCTTCTGTCTTTCTCCTTCACACCCTCTTCTCTCCGCATCCACTTACCCTTCCTCACGACTTTGTCATTTGTCCCAAACAATGTGCCCCTTTCTTGTTTAACCGATCCATCCTCATCTCTCACACCTTCTCCATTTAGCAGCCCCCCCCCAGCTCTGAATTATTCCCTACGATAGCCTTCCCTCCTCCACCCGCCGCTCCAAATGATTTCTCATTTCATTTTAATGAGATGGATTAAGGAGAAATATATATGAGAATGGAATCTAAGACAAGACCTCACTGATAAACTTACTGTAATAATATGCAGTATCACACTCGTGTAGTGACGACCCCCTTCCCATGCTAATGGAGTCATTGACCGATGCCCCAGCTGGACCCTTTGCTACACAGAGCACACCTCAGCTGCGACAAATGACCAGAGCGCATTAGGCATTTATCAGTCCTTCTGATTTGTTTTCCTTCTTGATCGCGCCACGGATATTGAGCAGCGAGGGGTTCTCATTACCCAAGCTGCAACCACCTCGGTACCTCTGTTTATCTCCCACAACCCCCCTCCCCGCGCAAGACATAATGAATATCCCGGCAGTAATTAGTGTAATAGTGTAGCCTCACCCTCTGTGAAGGTTATTTCTGAAAAGGATCCGTGTTATGAAATCACAAGCCTTCCTCTGCCTGGTGTTAACACATCCATTTAGCTGGCACTTCAGGAAATCTGCCTTTTCTCTTGATCCCATTATGTGCGTAAACTCGCCAGGAAGTCACGCCAAGGTTTAAGAAATTATTTTTAATCGGATAGAACTCTGCTGCCTGTTAATGAGTTAACTCCTAGTCTTGAAATCAGACTATATTTGCCTGCGATTTCCTTGTTTTAATGTATTTATGTGCTCTCTTCATTACTGTGCTGCCTTTTTATCCTCAGGTTTGTTTCTGTCGTTGTGCTCAATACTTAATTTTCCTTACTGAAGGATACCTGGCTGTCCCAAGTCCATACAAGTGGACTATATTTGGTCAGACGCACACTCTGGAACCGGAACAGCACTTGGGCAGCGAGCGATGACAAGAACACAAGGGCCGACAAGTTACAAGTCACATCCTGTGATGCGTTTTGTATGTGTCTTGTTATCTTTCTTTCTATCTTTATGTGCGACCAGGTACCCCCGGCCCCACCACATGCTGCAGCGGGTGATTGAATGCACCTGTCTCCAGCTGGTCTTCAGGACAGGATGCTACAGAGGCTGGAGAAGAGACAACCAGCGCCAACTGGGCCGTTTAGTGTTCTTGCCGTCTGTGTATTGTGTGCTGAGCTTGGTTCTTCCCCTCCTACATTTCAGTGTCTCACTTCACTCATAATGTTGCATTGGAATTTGGTGTTAGCTGTTATTTAATGTCCTTAATTTAATTTCACCTTTCTTTTTTTTCTTTCTTTTTTAAATGAGTGGCTCTGTTGGTTTTCTCAGTTTCAGTTTCCATTAGTTGTTTCTTATCTCATGTGTAGCTGTTACTCACCTGAAGAGATCAGTCCATCTCTGGTGGAGGGGGGATAGGTGGTTTATACTTCTGCGCAGAGCCTAGCGGCGTAACTGGCGTGCACCTCCCCAGAAATGTAACTACTCGCCGCGGCAATGCAGAGCGCAAGAGATGTGATTGGTCCGCTTGGTTGTTGCATGTTTCCGCTTTCGTATTTCTGGCTGCTTCTCCATCTCCACAATTTGGGAATTGATTGTTTTTGGATCAATAAAGAATCTTTAAGGTTAAATGAGGAGGTGTGGAGATACAGACATTTGTATGACTCATGTTTCAGCGAAATTCCGGCGAAAGTTTTAGTCGCCGTTGTTGAAAGTGAAGCAGGAAGTAGAAACAAAAATTAACCCCACTGGCAAAAAAGACAAAGCACCGACTAGTGTTTGGGTGGAGTTGTTACAGAGCAAGCCAGATTGACGAGCACACAAGCATAAATGGCTCGCACCGGCGTAGGCTATGTGCGCAGGTTACGGCATCTAGTCCTGCAGTACCCTAAAAGCACATAAATGCATTATCCACGGTATGTGTACAATTGTTAACTTAAAAAGCATAAACAGTAGGGGGTCATGCAGAATATTCCCTGATTCCTGAATTGCAAGGTTTGCTGTGACATTTCAAGATGTCACTTGGGTTGCTTGACTTTTTATGAACGAGGCGATTCAAAAAATAATAAATCCACAGATCAATCAGTAATGACAACAATCAATCATCTTATATTATTTCCAGTCACTGCTCTCTTTAAAAGAGCCGCAAACCATAAATGCCGTTTCATTTCATACTGCCACAGTCACTAGACTAGTGTCACCACACCTATGAATCATCTGCACATCTGTATTAATAGACAACCCCCTGAATGCAGAGGGAACAAGTGATTGTACCTTCTAAGTTAATTGGTGTCAAATAAAAGGTGATTATTTTGTTTCAAGAGGAATTACGGCCATTAACAGCAGCACTGACTACCTCTGTTATATCTAAGAGGCCGGTCGTCACCGGGTCTAACGGTGTAAGTGCTCATCTCAGTCAGCAGAGGACTTGTTTGTTCACAGCAGAGCGTGGGGCACAAATAAATGAAATAGACTGCAGCCGCAGAAAGGAGCAGAGATTTGCGGATGTGCTCGTCGTTTCCACCACGCCGTTTTCCAGACTGACCTTCTGTCTCAAGAGAAGAGCAATTTTCCAAACGGGCATTAAAGACTTTTCACCGTGCAAAGACTCCACCGGAGCACAGCCTGTCTAGGTTTTGTTTTTGTAAATTGCTCATGACTGATAAATCAAGAATAATACAATCATAAATAATACATAATGTTGTTTTGGTGAGCGCTTTACGTCCTATTAGTTTCATCCTGAGTATTATTTCACAGGTCGACGACAAGGTGAAGTTATATTTGACGTTTGAGCCTGACAGATGGAGCGGTGTAATAACTGGACTGTGTTATCAAGGATGTCTACTGCATATTAGAGATGGACTCGTTCATTTTTCAAATTCACAGCTGTTGCAGGTTTAGGGTTAATGACCTTCATATTTCTCGGTTAATGTCTCCATTGAGCTGTTGCTCGGTTTATTCAGTTGCTCAGCTATTGAATGTTTTGTCTCATGCAGTTTGATTCATTAACAATATACTTCAAGAAGGTAGGCCTTCAAACAACTAAAAAGTTTGAGAGTTTTTTTTTTTTAGAGGCATTACTGGTGTTGATCTAGTGATGGATCTTCAGGATGGACATACTGTACGTGATCACCATAGGATGAATCCTAATGGCTCTAATGACCCCCTGCCCTTTGCTCAAATGCCACAGCAGCTAGGTTTTCATTTGTCTGTGAAGGTTCTCAGTCATCCAGGTCATGGTTTTTCATTGATATAGTTTATATATATATATATATATATATATTGCATTTGAAAATGTTTAGGGAGTTTCTCGAGAAGAAGAAGCCTCTCATGTGTATGCCACTTGTCGTCGTAAGGCTGTTACTGTGTACAACAGAATCGGCCTGTCAATTGGAAACATAATACGCTGCATGCAAGCATTTTCATTTCAAATTTTAGTTTCAAATTTTTGCATTGGTGTTGAAGATGATATTGTGGTTTGGAGTAAAAACCCCTAGGGGAAAGGACTGACAAGAAATCATGTACAAATATAGCTGAAGATGCACCACCAGCAGGTCAAAGTGCACATTGAGAGTCATGTGGCCTGAGGGATAAACAACCTCCTCAACCAGTACATGCTGCAGGACAGAGACAGCAGCCTGTCACTGAACGAGCTTCTCTGCCTGAGTATGGTGTCGTGTAGAGGGTGGTGGACATTGTTCATGATGGATGGACCTTTTGTTCAAGGTCCTTGCATCTGCCATTGATGTCAGGTACTCCACCTCTGCCCCTATGACAGAGCTCGCCTTCTGTATCAGTTTGTCCAGCCGCGAGGTGTCCTTCTTCTTAGTGCTGTCTCCCTAGCAAACCACAGCGTAGAAGAGGGTACTGGCTACGATAGTCTGGTAGAACATGTCCAGCAGCTTCCAGCAGATCTTGAACGATCTTAGCCTCCTGAGGAAATGGAGACGGCTCTGACTTTCTTTGTATACTGAGTCTAAGTTAGCCGACCAGTCCAGTTTGTGATCCAGCTGTAGCCCCAGGTACTTACAGGTCCGAAGCACCACTACACACTCCCTGTTGATGGCTACAGGCTGCAGGTGGGGCCTGGACCTTCTGGAAATCCACTACCGTCCCCTTGGTTTTAGCCGTATTGATCTGTCGGTGGTTCAGGAAGTTGTTCACCAGATTCCTGTACTCCTGCTCCTGTCCATCCCTGGTGTAGCCTCAAAGAGATGCTAGCATGGCAGTAGACTTCCTAAACTTCACAAAAGCACAGCCAAATAAAAAAGTCTTATGAGGAAAAAGAAACAAAAAAGTCCCTTGGTGTGAGACATATACACGCTAATGTCTGGAAAAGTAGGAGAAGCAGAAGACATCCCCACAAACAATTTGCCGAAGACCCCTGTAATTCTATTGTATTGATCAGCAAGCCCGAGATTACCACATTGCCATGCCTCCGCCCTTGCAAAGCTGAGATCAATAGCGCCAAGGAACCGGATAAAAATAACTCACACTATCTTGTTGCCCAACTGAGCACAAGCTAAAAAGCGCTGTGAGGAAATAGCAGCAGGGCATTCCCTGTGGCAGAAACAAAGGGAAAAGAAACCTAATCCCTCCACTGAACCACAAAAAGACAACATATTTGGACTGGTCTATCTCTAGATCATCTTCTAAGAGAAACGTCAGTGTGGTGTAGCGGAGGCACCGTGTTTTGATTCAATCTATTCATAAGGCTGATTTCAAAGAAGAGTGTCCTTTTTTCCCCCTAGCTTAAAGTTACATAACGCACAAGATATTCATTTAAAAATATATAAGCTGCTTTGCAATAGCTGGAAACCCTTTAAAAAGAAATAGATTCTTTTTAGTTAAAGCCAGAAAGAGAGAAAGAGAGTGAAAACGACAGTTCCTCTCAGTTGATGCAAATCTCAAGCAGATTTCTGTTCCTGAATGCACACTATGTGCAGATGATGAGAACCAGTTCTGCAGCATTCCTCCCACTGCCCCCTTTATAATCCTAACGACTCTGTCACTACAAGCCTCACATAATTAGACCTGGAGTCTGATTTGAGTGTTGCGGCTCTGGCTGGGCTGCCTTTTATGCTTGGCTCTGGGACAGAGCATCAGGTTCACGCTGGGTTACAGAGAGACTTCTCCCCGGTCTGCGAAGAGTTCCTCACGGGGAGTGAACTGCTGAGTGATGAATAAAAGTGTCAGCATGATTCGCAGTCAGTGCTGTTTTCATGGCTCGGATGAAAACGATAAGGTCGGGCAGCTTTGAGAAAATCTCATCATTAGTCCTCTCACAGGCCAGGATTTAATTATCTACACATCCAAATCACCCGCTTCCCCCCTTCTCAGCAGATTATTCTGCTCCTGGAGGATTGTAACCGTGATGCCTTTCGCCTCTCTTCCTTGCCTGCATGGTAAAACAGCAAAATAAGGATGTCCTCTTTGAATGTGTATGCATGTCCTTGATGGGGGATGGTAAAGATTGGTTGCATGATGAATAGGTGTGTGTGCGGCTTGTGCGAGCTTTCGGGCGCGTGTGTTGGGAAGCTCTAGAAATAGGTTCATGTAAAATTAATCTTCAGACAGAAAATTGACCCAGATGCAGCAGAATCTCATTGTGCCTAACTACATCAAATGGATCCCATGACAAAGACAGAATGTAACAGTGACAGAGAGGAGCTAAACAAGGCTTACTCATTAAGAACGCACAAAAAAAAGGGACACAAGAAAAACAGAATGAGCTAAAGCGAGTGGAAGAAAGAAGTGAAAGCAGCTTATACACCTCCTCAGAGAGAATTATAATGCAGCTGTTTTATGTCTTAATGTTGATCACGCTGACTCTGGTGGGACCTCATTAACGGAGGAGCCGTCTATCGACTTTCAGGGAAAACACACCAGTTATAGTGTAATGATATTAGCTGATGGATACAAACGCTAAGCTGCCTCGACCAATCGCCCCGGTCATTTCGTGAGAACAGCTTGAAAAAGGTTGCTACTTTCTGCTTCTAAATGTCACGTGACCTTTTTGATTCAGTCCAATAGGAAACACGTGAAGAAATCCCAACGCAGCATTTCTGATTGATGATCGCACCAAAGCCAAAACCCAGAACCCTGATTTGGATAGGTTTTTGGTTTATATCTAAAGAAGATTATCCAAATTATCATTTAATATTTTGTGGCTCACTGTGATCTTGATTTGATTTGTCTGACTCTGGACAATTTTCAGTACATTTGCAGAAGTGAAACTATCCTTTCTATCTTTTTTTTTCTTCAAAAAATTTGAGGACACCTCTTGCTGAATAACACTTTTTGAATTCTTATTGCACACAACCTACTGACTGGCCTGCGAAACCGATTGCACAACGATTACAATGCATTTCAGATACAGACAGAGTGCGTGTTTCGACAGAAAATAAGCAAATGAATGAATATGTTTATAAAAAGGAACGGCACAATCTCGGCAGCAGGAGAGGAGCGTGGTGAATGTACGAGCTGCTCATAAGTGGGTATCTGTGGACCTCTCCGTGCATGCCTTCTATGCACACCTTCTTAAGTGCGGCCAATTAAGACAAATTAAGCTCATGCATCAACGAAGCATTCGTGCACTGCTCCTGCAAGCCCGGAGCAGAAGGGCACACGAGGACAGTTTGAAAGAACCACTACTACTGCTTAGTCAGGTAGCAGTTCATATGTCACACAAATACCAAAATACGTGCAACATGCACAGGAACCCTCCGGAACAGTACATTGGCTAAGAGCTGTGTGCACAGAGGGGAAGAAAGATGATGGAAAATGTGGCCAAAACAGACATTTGGTCAGTTCACAGGATATACAGAGTTGGGATAAAGCGTCTCGAAGGGCATTTACTTTCTGCACAATTTCATCCATGATCCGTTTTACTACATTGCTACGTCAGTCAGAGTTTACGGGCCACATTTTTGTTTGTTTTTTTTACTTTCAACCAGACTATTGTTCTGATTTGTTCCGCTACACCGCTCCTGTAATATCACTTTAATGCATTTCTGCAAGAACAATGTACAGATAGCAAATCGTCTTTGCTTTTAATCTGCGCAGCTTTTCCAGACAGGCTTCACTTCTAGGTCAGAGATGATCAAATTAAGTCGTGACAGACAGATGAACTGTATGCCTCTTGCTTGTATTTTTTTTCTGGGGTATTAGTCGGTTTGATGCAGAGCTCGTCTCCCCAAATGTTCCACCAAAAAAACGTCCTCCAACAAGGGCGCTGTCACCAAAACCTGTACGTCTGTGATTGGATTAAAGAATAGCGAACAAACCGGAGGCCGATGTTCTGAGAGCAGCCGTGCCATCCTCCAACCCCGACACAGGCCTGCCCATGCAAGACGGATACACATGCACCGTGTCCACTGCCATAAAGTGACCTTCAGTATAGCTTATTTAGAGAGGTATTTCAGCTAACTTGAACAGTCCTGTCATATGCATTCACAGAAGCGCAGACATCCACGTCTCCTGATTGCCGGCAGATTGGGGTGTAAAAGTCTGTCTGTCACGTGCCTATTTCCTTGATGTGGCTGTCATCACTCATCTGAACCTATTTCATTAGCAGCATGATAGCTTGTCTCGTGGACCACACTGTCTTCCATCAGAGAATCAATGAAGAGCTGCAGAGCGCTGTCTGCTGGATGGTCGTCCGAATGGAGACGTGCCGAACAGCCAGCTTGAGGCCATGAGCGGAATAGTTATGACTCAATCATTTTATCACCTCACTCGCTATCACTTTCACACAGAGCACGTTTAAAAGGGCGGCGGATCTGCTAGGAAAATGGTTTTGACCTTGACAGCCGTCAACGTAACGTCGGCAATTTGTTTTTGTCTTACAGTTATACTATTTGAGGTCTATTTTAGCCTGTTTTCAGTGGTTACATTTGTTTTGTCCCTGATGGAAACTCCTTGAAAACAATGCAACTGGTTACCATGGGGCAAACATGCTAACTCCACAGTCAGATTACATGATTATTAGCCTCTGATATTTTCCTTGTGTTTGATTATCAGTAAGACTGAAAATTCCCTCTGATCACACCATGCAAGAATGTTTATGGTCTTTTCAGATTGTTGTTGATTCTTTGCGGGATGTTAGTGTCCATGAAAATGTGGCCGCTGAGCATTTTAAAATAAGAAATAAAAGCCTCAGAAGAGCTTTATCTGGGGGCTTGCTGTGTGTTTTAAGTCAAGGTTAACTTGCTCCACTATTAGGGGACTGTACTTTCCCCTATCCTCTTCACTCTTCTGCTACAACTCTGAAACGTGTCACATTCAGAAGTTCGCAGATGACACGGCCATCATGGGGTGTATCAGAGACGACGAAGAGGAGGACTACAGGAGCCTGGTGAGGGATTTTGTTGTCTGGTGGCACACGAACAACCTGCACCTCAACACCTCAAAGACCAAGGAACTGGTCATTGACTTTGGGAGGGACAGACCCAACCCCAGACCAGTTCTGGTAGGAGCGGAGGAGGTGGAGGTCTTGCAGACCTATACATATCTTGGCCTGTGGCTAGACAGCAAGCTGGACTGGACAAGCAACACGGGGTAGCTGTACAAGAAGGCCCAGAGAAGGATGTACTTCCTGAGAAGGTTAAGATCCTTCAACATCTGTAAGAAGCCACTGGGGATCTTCTACCTGTCTGTGGTCGCCAACTAGCGTTTGGGAGGCGTTTTTACATTTAGCGAGCCAGACTGACGAGCACACAAGTACGAATGACTCGCACTGGCGTAGGGTACGTACGTAGGTTGCGGCGTCTAGTCCCACAGAGGCATAAACTGTCGTATATCTGTTCTGAATATGAAGCTGGAGCTAGGGGAACATTAGCTTAGCTTAGCGTAAAAACTGGATGCAGATGGAAACAGCTAGCCTGGTTCGGCCCAAGTATGTAAACTGTTAACCGTGGAGCCTTTGGGGTGCTTAGAGAGATTTCTTTTTACTTTTCACCTTATGCTAAGCTAAGCTAATTGCCTGCAGTCTATTGCTGTATCTTTACAGCGTATATTTCCACACTGCCAAATAGTACCAGCGTATTACACTGCAGTGAACTCTCTATCCACCCCGTCCATGCATTTTCTTTACCTGCCTGCTCTCACATTGTCTCCCCTCGTTTCTTTTTATCCTCTCCCTCATTGCCCTTTCCCTCTCTCTACCTCCCTTTGTGTTATTCCCAGAGGTACAGCTCTTGTGGATTCATGCGAGACTCTGTCACTGCACCAGAGAAGCTGTTGACGCACAGAGATATGCTGAAGGTCGTCTGTCTGAGGGTGGGTGGGGGGACCGGTCGAGGCCCGGACAAAGAGACAGATTCGCTCATGTACTACTTTCCTTAATACCCAATAAGCAGCTCAGAAGACACACACACAATCAAAGCATGGCAGCTTTCTCAAAGCCTTTGACACCCCACCCAATTTTAGCCTCTATCATAGTGCGGCAGAGGAGAGGATCAAACGGAGAAATACGCAAGTGAGTATCCAATACCGCCGCCTGTAGTAATGCATCAGGTCCAGGTCGTGTGAGGTCAGCCACTGTTCTGCGTTCGGCGGCGAAGGCTACGGTATCGGACCGTTCACAGCTCAATGTGACCTGCTGTGCAGTAAACATTTATTGAGCACTGTCACACTTCATTTATCTCCTCGTGTACCTCAGCACATTTAATAACAGAAGAGGGAGAGGGGAAAAAAAGAAAGTGGCAGATTGATGTTGTAGGTAACTGATGTGGAAACACACACCCACACACACACACACACACACACACACACACACACACACACACACACACACACATCTTTTGCCTTATATGCAGTTCTGTCAGGGAGCAGAGCTCACTGAAGGAAACCACTTGTCCAGAGTCCAGAGAGGTCTGAGGGGATTCATCTTAGCTGGATTTCATTTAATTTAATTTTTTTTATTCATCTTCTAAAAAATATAAAATAAAATGGCCAAGAGTGTTCCGGCTTCTTAAGTTTATGTTGCTGGACTTACTGCCAGCTCAGTGGAAACGTTCGAGTAGCCCAGGTGGTCAGTTTGCCTCCGAGCTAGCTCTCAGTTCCGGCTTAAAAGATTCTGCTTTTCATTTAAATGCAGCCAGAGAAGATCGCTAACTGGAACTGTCGTCACGCGAGACATTCAAAAATATGTGAAGCATGGCATTGCACGGTTAGGTAGCCGAAGCATTTATCCCCATTAGTGACTGCCGTTGAGAACACAGGACTGGAGATGATTAGTACATTGTCTAGTTGGCACAGGGGATGCAGAAAGGGGAGGCAGTGTATTCTAATTGCTATTATCTGCTCTGAATTGTTGGTAAACCTTGCGATTTATAGTGGATGAACAGATGTGAAAGAGGCTATTTTTTCCAGAGATTGTTAAAAACTTTTTTCAATCATAGTTTCTGAACAGAGCAAGCCATGCAGGATACGGCAACTTTATGAAATGAAACTGAAAATATGCACAGAGACAAGCTGAGTGAGAGAAGCAATTGAAGAACAACGTGATCCCTGGTTACCTTTCCTGCAAAGCCTGACAGTTTCGAGAATCCGGCACGCTTGAATCGAACTGAATGAAAACTTTCCCTGAAGGCGCAAGGACCGGAGACAGCATCATTCCATTTGATTGGTTGCACAAACAAACAAAAAATAGCTTCGTGAAGAAATCATACCACAGCTACATAAAGTGATATGATTGTTTCGTCGGACTCCTGTTTTTTCAGCTGTTGGCTCCCACCAGCACAAGGAAGGAAGGCCCAAGAAAGATCACCATGACAACTGATCCAATTCCTGTTGACCTTGATGGGTCAGTTTCATTGTGCGACTTAAGAGACGAATACTGAACCTCGCCAAGGATTGTACGGCGTGAGATGGACGGATGAATGGATACATAAATGCATACAGCCGCGGGAAAACACCACAATCAGCACAACTCTTCTTCTTTTCAATGCAATTGTCACTTTTTTGGGATTCCTTGTCATCGGTTCCTTTCTGTTCCTGTTCAATGAGATGCATTCCTTCAAACAGTTGCTTATTAACTGATGTAAAGCCATCGTGCACCGTCGCTAATGAGCAAACCTGCCTGCATCTCTGTCTCGACTGCTAGAGATGGGACTGTTCAGAAGCTGAACGCTACTCTCCAACTCCGCAAACCGCTCAAAATGAAAGGACTTTGTACTCACTTCACGCCCCGAAACTAACTAAATAAGAAATATACAATAAGAACTGTAAATGAGTTAGACTGCCTTCTTATTCAAGCATGTCAAATTTGTCCTCGTTTTCATCATTAACTGACAATGTGCGTGTATTTTTGGGAAACACACACACACATCCGATGAGTATTTTTTTTTTCTGCCTCCACCGCAGTGGGAACCAAGGCCAACTCTCACACTTGAAAGCGATATAACTTCAGTGAGGAAAATAAAGCGGAATCTGACACCTCCACTGTTAACTGTGGCTGCTAGAGGTGTGTAAAAAGGATGAGTCACTGCGAAAGAGACAGTCGGAGAAGAAAAGGAAAAAAAGAGCAAATAGAGTGCAAGAGACCGCGTGTGTTTGTCTTGAACTGAGTCGGATTAGCTGCCGCTGAACTAACTCCACTGGGGCTTTGAGTCTGACATTTTTTCCAATACGCGATACGCGCTCAGGAGGTGGAAGCGATGATGTGAAGGCAGCAAACGCTTTGAAAGAAATTCAAGCCAGCGTAGATTGAACCGCTACCAGAATCAATCACACCACCACATTCTTTAACGCAGACATAATTGAAACACGCAATCAGTTACTTTTTTTTTGATAATGCTTGCCTCGTTAAACTATACAAGCATTGTCTGTATTGCAGACAGCGTATTTTATTATACCGGTGTATTTATTGAAGGCTGAATCCAATATAAACACCAGGCATTGTTGCACATGGTGGTAAACAACTGTCTTTCTTCTGAGGAACATTTAAATGTAAGGGCTAGTGACTGGAAGTTTGAGCATTTTATTTACCTGAGTATAAACATACACAGGTCTCGGTGGGCGCCGCTATCGTTACCTTGAAAGGCAGTTGGATTCGTGCAACAATTAATTTGCAGCATGCTGATTGGGACAGAACAAGTGGAAATTTGGACCACAGACTGTGTAAAGATGGATGACGGAACAGTTTCTCAAAAGTGAAGTCAAAGCAAGTAGGCTCCCCCTGGTGCTTGACTACAGTATAGGTCATAAGCTCCACCCCCCTCCATGTTAGTGGATGGGGCTTTGACCAAACTTAAACACTAAAGTACACGTCAAATACATTTTTTTCCAAAGATGATTTGTGTCATTTTAGATAGTTAATATAATACTGATGTCTACTCAAATTTTTCTCATTTTAGTTAGTTATAGAAACTGCGCAGACTCTGGCTCCAAACTCGCAAGATGGCCGCCCGTATCCCCTGGAAAATAGAGTCAGTTTGGCCAAAGCAAGGAAGTGGGTATGCGTTGTACATATTTATATACAGTCTATGGTTTGGACCAAAAAGCTGCACTTGAACACATCTCATAGACACAGTCAATAGCCAGCTGGCACTTACGGTCTTGGCATGTGTGAAAGTACATGACGGTAGTCTGTATTCCACATTCAGCAGGGGAAACTGTAAGAGCTAGGGCTGGATACAAAGCTATGAAGAGTGAGAACATTTTTTGTGTAACTGAATGTTCAGATGAAAAGCAAGTAGGACACTTACTTTCTCCTCTTGGCCGCTGCAAAGCCTAAAGTCACTACCACCAACTCTCACTTCACAAACGTCTGAAAAGCCGTCGATTGTAATACTGAGAAAAGTAAAGCTTATCATGTTTTGCCTTGAGTTTTATTTCTTTGTTATTTCTGCTTTTATTTTGTTAACCATTTCCTTTTGTGTTGTAGCTAGCTTGTCTTTCCTGTGTGTTCCCGCCTTTGTGATTGTCTTCCCCGTCCTGATTGTTTCCACCTGTGTGTCATTTCCACAGTGTGTATATATCGCCTGTGTCTCCCTTATTCCTTTGCTGGTTTGTCCCGTCTTATGCAGTGGAACCAGCTCTGTCTCAAGCCTTGTTCTGACTAGGTCTTAGTTTTTCTGTAGTTAGTGTTTTCTTCTTTGTCTATTGAATATTTGTTTATTTTTTTCCTTGGATTTTGTGGGGGGTTTTTTTGGTCATTGATTTTCTTTTCGTGTTTTTGGTCTCTTGAAGAGTGCATTTGAACGTCTTCTACGAGTCGTGCTTTTGGGATCAAACCTTGCACAGTCGTGACACCGAAAGGGGTCCGACTAGTGGCACATACGACTATTTGACTAGCTCACTATTGGCTGTTGAGCTGCAACTCAGATTCCACACATCTGGGCACATGGATGCAGGGTACAATAACTCGATCTGCTGTGTCAGTTTAATTTGTAAGCCTTTACCCTACTAACACGGAAATCGTGAATCTCAAACAGCTAACGTCAGTGGCGGAAAAGTGTAATCCCTTCATGAAAGCACAACATTATCTGAGTTGCGAGTGAAGATGGTGTTATGAAGTAGAGTAAAGCAGAAGTCTCTTGAGCCTTGCTTCACTTCTTTTCATCGTGGTTTTGGACCATTTCCTTTGGACTATTTTTAGATCAGTAAGCCAGTAAATCTTCCTCGCCATAAAGGTTGCAGTTCGGCACGTAGAGGATAAAGTCAAAGTAAAGTCATTTCAACCAGTGCAGTACATAGTGAGATGAGAGCACGTTCCTCCATGAAGACATAGGACTAAGTACAGTTCAAGGGACAGAGCAAGCTTGTGCAGACAATACAAAACAGTGCAAACGGTGCAGACAGTGCAGACAAACAGTGCCAACAGTGCAAAGACAATTGGGAGACAATGCACTTATAAAAAGACATTATACAAAAACAGAGAGCAGCACCGACTAATAAGTATGCTAACAGAGTATGAGTTATGGGGGGATTGCAAACGTTTGACTGATGATGACGGACGAGTTTGTGTGAAAGCTGTACAATCAATATGAGTCATGTTGAGTGTGCTGACTTACTGTAAGCCCCTATGTCTGCCAGGCACCACTTGCGCTCCTTAATACTAACTAAAAGTTCGTCACGCGGTGTGCAAGAGAGTTTGTAACGTGGTATTTATATGTCTGGCAGTTAGTTTTGTTTTAAGAAGATCAACTCCATCAGGCCATACGTATCGGTGTCGAGTCAATACACATCAAACTAAGTAGAAGCCGGTGGAAGAGATCAGGGGGGTATTCCAGAAAGCAGGTTTAACAAACACTGAGATAAAACTTAACCTCTGGGTTGTCTGAACCTGAGGCGACTAAACCCGAGCTGTCGGTTCC